>JAUESO010000284.1:0-35137 GCA_030914385.1 Drosophila antonietae
TCACTAATACGACAAAAATGAACTTTTCACGACATTGCAACAAGTGGCAACGAGCAACAAGTAATGCTGCAACACATATGCCGCACCATCTTCACCACCCCGAGGCGACGTTGGACCTGCTAGAAATCCAATTGCACATGAATTTCTAGCAAATACAACCTCTATTATATGGGGTGCTATTGGCATATGGCAGCCACACATAAACACACACACACAAACATATGGCAACTACACTATGCAAGCCCAGCTGACCGGCTTGCAATGTAAACAAACACGGAGCACAAATGAAACGTCTTTTTTCACATTATTATTTTAAAAATATTAATGCACTTTTTTCTTACTTTTCACGAGAAAAAAAAAAAAAAAAAAAAAAAAAACAAATTCAGCTCCTGTCGTTCATAGGCATTGCGTGTGCCTACACTGTTTACCAATTTGAACAGCCGGACTGGCTTTTCAAATTGACGACTATAAGCGCCATCTAATCCTGACGACAATAATACTTACTCTGACGAAGGTATCCAGCTGGAAAAGAAGAAGGCAACGTTTATTAGCAATTGTTATTGTTAATTGACACACACACACACAAACTTCAGCAAATACTTACCCAAAGAAGACGACGGTGAGATCCAGCCAGATGACCACACGATCCAGTACCTGAAAAGAAACAAGAAATATAAATAAGTTAGTTAATAAGTATACATGTTAATAATTAATTTACTAAATTAAGATGAAAATTCTACTTAACTCAATTCAAAGTAACGTGGTGTAGGTCAGTTTCAAGCTGCATGTGATTTAGTGATCGCATGCAGTATGGTATCGAATATATATCGATATCATTGAAACTGACCTACACCTTAACAGAGACGTAATCAAAGTGCTGTTAACAGCAGTTATTTAAATTTAAGAAAAGTTGTTACGTCTAACAATAATTTAAATTGTGAAGAGAAAATATCTGTTAAGAGTGGGGCACGACTAGGCGATTGCTTTTGGACTGAACTGCGAACGAGAACGGACGTGGTTTTTCTGCGGCGTAGCGCTCCTCAAGCGAACGTGTTGAAGAGGTCTAGTCAATGTTTAAAAATGGCCGAAATATATAATTTAATAATTCGCCTAGCCGTGTGTGCCGCCGCAATAACAAAAAAAGTGTCGTAACTATATTATAAATAAATGAGAAATTGTTGACACGAAATTATACAGACAGATAATAAACAGACAATAAAGATATATTAATTAAAGTAAAATATATGAAAAAAAAAAAAAAAAAAAAAAAATGAGTTATTAATAAAATATAGAACAAAGTGAGACAATAATATAAACAATTAATAAACAATTTGTACAGACAACAACAACAAAACACCAAGTGAAGTTACAACATGAACTCTTCAGATGACTCCGAGGAGACCAGGGAGCTGTTTCCGCAAGTGGTGCGACCCCGCGGCATGCCGAAAAGACGCCATGATGGACGAGACGCTGGCAGCCGCCATAAATATTGCAGAAAAAGCAACTTTAATTTCTGACAAAATTGTGCGAGGTGAGTTCACACACACACATACCACCTCAAACAACGGCATAAATGATGAAAAAGAGAAGGAAAGCGCACCAAACATTTCTCTCTCCCTGATATCACCAATACCTAAACATGTGTGCTCACGCATGTGCAATATCCGGGAGAGCGAGCCACCAGCGCAAGCGCACACTCACACGCACCTACACAAAGCCAAATCTAATGAGATGCACACAAGCACTCTCTCAGAGGAAATGGCCGCTACACACACACTTACATCCATGCTCTCTCAAACACACACACACACGCTCACACACATGAACGAAAATGAGAGCGAAAACGCAAACACAATGACAAACACGACAAACAAAAATGCGGACGCTACTCAACGCAGCCACAACAACAAAGTGGCGCCTAAAGACATGCTCTCTCAAACACACACACACACGCTCACAAACATGAACGCAAACGAAAACGAAAACGCAAAGACAAACGCAAACGCAGCTACAAAAACAAAAATGACAAGTGAAAATGCTGACGCTAAACAACACAGCCAACGCAATAACAAAGTGGCGCCTATCTTAGGCGTCCCTACACTGACACACACTGACAATAAAGCAACAAGTGCCGACACACACAATACAGACAGACAACAACAACAACAGCTGACTAATGAAAATGCTGCCATGGTGCAAAGATGGCTATCCTACGTGCCACCTTTGCTACCACAAGAGCTGCCACATGCAACAACAACAACAACAACAACAGCAACTACTACAACAGTAACAACAGCAAATTTCCGTTCGCCTTTTAAAAGGCGCTGCACCGAAATGCAGATTGACAACGGAGATGACGATGACGTACTCCCAATTGCTACGCCAAAATTTAAAAGCGCCTTTGCCACCAAGCTACACTGTGAAGTGCGCCAAAAACAGCTGCTTGAAAAACAGCAGCAGCAACAACAGCAGCAACAACAACAACAGCCTAAAGCAAAACGAAGCACAGGGCACTTGAATATGCTGCAGCCTTTTGGGCTGAACTTGAATTTCTTGACAAAAAGCCAACCTCAGCCACAGCCACAGACACAGCCTCAGGCACAGACACAGGCACAGACACAGGCACAGACACAGCCACAACAACAGTCACAGTCACAATTACAGTCACAGTCATTACAACAGCCACAACAACACCTACAACAACAGCCACAACAACAGACAAATAGGGACAAAATTCCACACATTTGTCTACCAAAAGCCAATGATATACTGCCACTGCTGGACAAGTTAAATAACCATCCAGCAGTTGGCAAGTATACTACAAACATAGCCGCACGTAATAATGCTGGACTGAATATCCACTGCGAAGATATGGCCACACATAGAGCCATCGTGGATATATTGACCGCTGATAATGTACAGCATTATACCCACCAGTCGCGTCAAAATAAAGGGTATCGAGTGGTGCTTAAACAGCTGCACCATTCGATACCCTGTGACTGGCTGAGGGCAAGACTGTCAGAGTTGGGCTTTGTGACACGTTTCATACGTGTCATGAAGCATCGATTCACTGGCATGCCATTGAATGTATTTGAGGTGGAGCTACAGCCAATGGCTGATGGCAGCCACTTTAAAATACATAAACTCGATACAATTAGCGGTCACTGTGTGCGAGTCCAGAGGCAGGCCAAGCCCATCGATCCGGCACAATGCCATCGATGCCAGGCTTTTGGCCATACCAAAAACTATTGCCGAGCCGCCAAATACATATGCATGAAGTGCTCAGGCAGCCACGCAACTGCAGCGTGCACCAAAGCAAGGGATGCACCTCCAAAGTGCATCAATTGTGGAGGTGCACATGTCAGTTGCTACAAGGGCTGCCTGAAGTACAAAGAGAGCAAGGAATAAACTGTTGGCTGTAAAGCTCATCCCTGAAGCGAAGAGAATGCAACAACAACAACAACAGCAGCGTCAGCAATCAGCATCAGCACCCGCAACAACAAGCAAAACAAAAACGGCATTTGAGCCATGGCAAATTAATAAAAAGACAGAGACAAACGCATAAACGAGGCGACAAGTTGACTAACTCACAACCGACAAGAAGACAACGCATAAACGAACAACAACAACAACAACAACAACATGACAAAAAGACGCCACTAAAATACAGCACTGGATAACGCAACTAACTGTATAGTAGCGCTTGTGCGTAAACACGTAAAAATCCAACAGCAACAACAACAACAACTACAACAACAACAACAACCGACAAGCGACAGCAGAGCACCAAAGACAAAAACGCCAATCCAAAAACAGACAAACAACATCAACAGGACGAAATCCAGCAGAGAGGCATCTGGCCAGACTGCAACAACAGCTGCAAGATGAACAAAAAAAGTCAGGTAGCCTCGAGGCGCTACTGGAGAAGAACACGCAAATGATAGAAAAAATGGAAAAGAAGATGGAACTTATGATGACATTATTAAATACTTTATTGAGTTCGGGTCTATATAAAAACAATACAGCTAATACTAATGAACTACAGCAGATTGAGGAGCAGCAACGACATCAACAGCAGCCACAACAGCGAGTCCAACAGCTACGTCAACCAAGACCAAGGGTCGACATCAGGGAGCTGATGGAACTCAGCTGTGAGTATGAGGCTGCCGTGGACAAGTCCTCCACCAGCTGGCGCACCAGCTCGTCAACATCTAGCATATCCACGCCCACTAGCGTGGCAATGTACTAGGTCCGACCTCCAACGACGATGGCAGCTGCATACATGAAAAGAACGAAATAAAAATGTAAATAAACTGCCAATAACATTAAAAATAACATTTACCTGCAATTAATGGGTATCTGCTACGACGACGACGACCTCACAGCCACGACAGACATGAGAGACAACTGCTGCAGATCCTAATAAAAAAAAATATAAATAAATATTAATAAACACAAGTTAATAATACACAGAAAATAAATTAATATTACGATATAAACAGAGTAAATGAAATAAAAACAAAAAAAAAAATATATATATATATATATTATTAATGGCTTTTATTTTTTAAATTATATTGATAAATAAAATATGCTTATATAAACTAAGGTGTAAAAATTACAAAATACCATGTCAAAAGCTCACTACACAACTAAATGACATAAATTGCGCAAATACATAAACACAATCGCAATATGGCCGATAATCCATCCAAAGGGATGTTCATTGATAGCCGTATCCTGGATCCTGTGAATTGCTACTACGCGTACCTGCAACGAAAATAAAAATAAAATAAAAATAATAAATAAATAATAAAACAACAACTAAATGAATAAAAATCACAAATCTACACTTACCTGCAACATGGCGCAAAACTCCATATAAGATGACTGCTCTCGTATCCTGTGATGCCCCTTAATGTACCTGAAACAAAAAGAATAACTAAAATTAATAAATTAACAAAAAAGCAATTAAACAAACAAAAAATTCGCCAATATTAACTTATCTGCCAACATGCGTAAATTCCAATTTGAAACGGCAACGGATGCCTGCTATAGCTGCCTGTGACGCCACTTAATGTAACTGTAATAAAAAAGAATAAATGAATTAATAAAAATAAAACAATAAAATTACATAATTCACTAATACTTATCTGCAATGGACCGATCCTGTATCCAGCGATGCCACTCCATATTCCTGCAATAAGATGAATAAATAAATAAAATGTGTAAACACAAAATACACTAGTAAACACTTACCTACACAACGGCGCCATATGAATTAAAAATGTCCATCGATGCCCGCTCCAGCTGCCAGCGACTCCAATCCAAGTACCTGAAATATAAAAATATAAATAAATTAATAAATAAAACAATAAGCCGACGAAACTCACTAATACGTATCTTCAACAATAGCTCCAGCTGTTAGCGACGTCACTTCAAGTACCTGAAATATAAAATATAAATAAATTAATAAATAAAATTTAAAAAGCAATAAAACAACTATTTACTTGCCTGCCTGTATCCAGTGATGCCACTCAATGTACCTGCAATAGGATAAATAAATACATAAAATGTATAAACAGACAAATAAATGACACAAATAATTCACTAATAAACACTTACCTGCAAAAATAAATATATAAATAAATAAAACCGCACGAAGAAAAGCTCGACAAGATGACGACGGATGCCTGCGCCACTTCCAGTATCCAGAGATGCCACTTCAAGTACCTGCAAAAAATGAATAAACAAAATGAATAAACAACTAAAAGCAAATAAATGACATACAATTCAATAATATAAACTTACCTGCAACATGCGTAAATTCCAATTCAAATCGGCAACGGATGCCTGCTCCAACTGCCAGCTGCGCCACTTCATGTAACTCGATGCCACTCCATGTACCTGCAATAAACAAACAAAATGTATAAAATGTATAAACACCCAAATAAATGACACAAAAATACAATAATAAACACTTATCTGCAAAACGGCGCTATCTCAACTAAAAAATGTCCATCGATGCCTGTTCCAGTTGCCAGTGACGAGACTCGATGCATCTCCACTTAACTGCAACAATATAAATATATAAAAGCCTATAAATATACTTAAACAAAATGAAATCACAATCAATATCATAAACATACATACCTGCAACATAACTACAACAATAGTTGCCAATGCTGCCACATCTTGACTCCAGGGATGCCACATCAACGTACCTGCAACGAAAAAACAAAACAAATTAATAAATAAACAATAAATATATGCAAATAACCAAGTTCACTAATACGACAAAAATGAACTTTTCACGACATTGCAACAAGTGGCAACGAGCAACAAAATAATGCTGCAACACATATGCCGCACCATCTTCACCACCCCGAGGCGACGTTGGACCTGCTAGAAATCCAATTGGATATGTATATCTAGCAAATGCAACCTCTTTTATATTGGGTGCTATTGGCATATGGCAGCCACACATAAACACACACACACAAACATATGGCAACTACACTATGCAAGCCCAGCTGACCGGCCTGCAATGTAAACAAACACGGAGCACAAATGAAACGTCTTTTTTCACATTATTATTTTGTTCTTTCTGTATGAAACACAAATTTTAATGCACTTTTTTTCTTCTTTTTCACGAGAAAAAAAAAAAAAAAAAAAAAAAAACAAAGTTCAGCTCCTGTTGTCTCTTAGGCATTGCGTGTGCCTACACTGTTTACCAATTTGAACAGCCGGACTGGCTATTCAAATTGACGACTATGAGCGCCATCTAATCCTGACGATAGTGATACTTACCCTGACGAAGGTATCCAGCTGGAAAAGAAGAAGGCAACGTTTATTAGCAATTGTTATTGTTAATTGACACACACACACACAAACTTCAGCAAATACTTACCCAAAGAAGACGACGGTGAGATCCAGCCAGATGACCACACGATCCAGTACCTGAAAAGAAACAAGAAATATAAATAAGTTAGTTAATAAGTATACATGTTAATAATTAATGTACTAATTTAAGATGAAAATTCTACTTAACTCAATTCAAAGTAACGTGGTGTAGGTCAGTTTCAAGCTGCATGTGATTTAGTGATCGCATGCAGTATGGTATCGAATATATATCGATATCATTGAAACTGACCTACACCTTAACAGAGACGTAATCAAAGTGCTGTTAACAGCAGTAATTCAAATTTAAAAAAAGTTGTTACACATAGCAATAATTTAAATTTTTGTTAAGAGAAAATATCTGTTAAGAGTGGGGCACGACTAGGCGATTGTTTTGGACTGAACTGCGAACGAAGACGGACGTGTTTTTCTGCGTGGCGTAGCGCTCCTCAAGCGAACGTGTGAGAGGTCAAGTCATGTTTAAAAATGGCCGAAAATATATAATTTAATAATTCGCCTAGCCGTGTGTGCCGCCGCAAATAACAAAAAAGTGTCGTAACTAATAATTAATAATAATATGAGAAATTGTGACACGAAATTATACAGACAGAATAACAGATAATAAGATATATTAATTAAGTAATATATATTGCAAAAAAAAAAAAAAAAAAAAAAAAAAAAAAAAAACTCTGTGTTATTAATAAACAGAGAACAAAGTGAGACAATTGTTATTAACAATTTTAATAAACAATTTACACAACAACAACAACAACAAGTGAGTACAACATGAACTCTTCAGATGACTCCGAGGAGACCAGGGAGCTGTTCCGCAAATGGTGCGACCCCGCGGCATGCCGAAAAGACGCCATGATGGACGAGACGCTGGCAGCCGCCATAAATATTGCAGAAAAAGCAACTTTAATTTCTGACAAAATTGTGCGAGGTGAGTTCACACACACACATACAACCTCAAACAACGCCATAATTGCCGAAAGAGACCAAGAAAACGCGCCAAACATCTCTCTCTCCCTGATATCACCAATACCTAAACATGTGTGCTCACGCATGTGCAATATCAGGGAGAGCGAGCCACCAGCGCAAGCGCACACTCACACGCACCTACACAAAGCCAAAGCTACAGAGATGCATACAAGCACTCTCTCAGAGAAAATGGCTGCTACACACACACTTACATCCACGCTCTCTCAAACACACACACACACGCTCACACAAATGAACGCAAACGAAAACGAAAACGCAAAGACAAACGCAAATGCAGCTACAAATACAAACATGACAAGCGAAAATGCTGACGCTACTCAACGCAGCCACAACAACAAAGTGGCGCCTATCTTAGGCGCCCCTAAATTGACACACACTGACAATAAAGCAACAAGTGCTGACACATACAATACAGACAGACAACAACAACAACAGCTGACTGATGAAAATGCTGCCATGGTCCAAAGATGGCTATCCTATGTGCCACCTTTGCTACCACAAGAGCTGCCACATGCAACAACAACAACAACAACAGCAACTACTACAACAGTAACAACAGCAAATTTCCGTTCGCCTTTTAAAAGGCGCTGCACTGAAATGCAGATTGACGACGGAGATGACGATGACGTACTCCCTATTGCTACGCCAAAATTCAAAAGCGCCTTTGCCACCAAGCTACACTGTGAAGTGCGCCAAAAACAGCTGCTCGAAAAACAGCAGCAGCAACAACAGCAGCCGAAAGCGAAACAACAACAACAGCCGAAAGCGAAACGAAGCACAGGTCACTTGAATATGCTGCAGCCTTTTGGGCTGAACTTTAATTTCTCGACAAAAAGCCAACCTCAGCCACAGCCACAGCCACAGACACTGCCACAGACACAGCCTCAGGCACAGACACAGGCACAGACACAGCCACAACAACAGTCACAGTCACAATTACAGTCACAGTCATTACAACAGCCACAACAACACCTACAACAACAGCCACAACAACAGACAAATAGGGACAAAATTCCACACATTTGTCTACCAAAAGTCAATGATATACTGCCACTGCTGGACAAGTTAAATAACCATCCAGCAGTTGGCAAGTATACTACAAACATAGCCGCACGTAATAATGCTGGACTGAATATCCACTGCGAAGATATGGCCACACATAGAGCCATCGTGGATATATTGACCGCTGATAATGTACAGCATTATACCCACCAGTCGCGTCAAAATAAAGGGTATCGAGTGGTGCTTAAACAGCTGCACCATTCGATACCCTGTGACTGGCTGAGAGCAAGACTGTCAGAGTTGGGCTTTGTGACACGTTTCATACGTGTCATGAAGCATCGATTCACTGGCATGCCATTGAATGTATTTGAGGTGGAGCTACAGCCAATGGCTGATGGCAGCCACTTTAAAATACATAAACTCGATACAATTAGCGGTCACTGTGTGCGAGTCCAGAGGCAGGCCAAGCCCATCGATCCGGCACAATGCCATCGATGCCAGGCTTTTGGCCATACCAAAAACTATTGCCGCCGCCAATACATATGCATGAAGTGCTCAGGCAGCCACGCAACTGCAGCGTGCACCAAAGCAAGGGATGCACCTCCAAAGTGCATCAATTGTGGAGGTGCACATGTCAGTTGCTATAAGGGCTGCCCGAAGTATAAAGAGGCAAGGAATAAACTGTTGGCTGTAAAGCTCATCCCTGAAGCGAAGAGAATGCAACAACAACAACAACAGCAGCGTCAGCATCAGCATCAGCACCCGCAACAACAGCAACAACGGCATTTGAGCCATGCAAATTATAAAAGACAAGAGACAACACATAAACGACAATTGACTAATCACAAAGACAAGAGACAACGCAAAATCGACAACAACACCAACAACAACAACATGACAAAAAGACGCCACTAAATACAGGCACTAAACGCAAATTAACATATAGTAGCGCTGTGCGTAAAACACGTAAAAATCCAACACCACAACAACAACAACTACAACAACAACAACAACGACAGCGACAGCAGCCACCAAAGACAAAAACGCCAAATCAAAACACACAAACAACATCAACAGGACGAAATCCAGCAGAGAGGCACCTGGCCAGACTGCAACAACAACTACAAGACGAACAAAAAAAGTCAGGTAGCCTCGAGGCGCTACTGGAGAAGAACACGCAAATGATAGAAAAAATGGAAAAGAAGATGGAACTTATGATGACATTACTAAATTCTTTATTGAGTTCGGGCCTATATAAAAATAATGAAGCTAATACTAATGAACTACAGCAGATTGAGGAGCAGCAACGACATCAACAGCAGCCACAACAGCGAGTCCAACAGCTACGTCAACCAAGACCAAGGGTCGACATCAGGGAGCTGATGGAACTCAGCTGTGAGTATGAGGCTGCCGTGGACAAGTCCTCCACCAGCTGGCGCACCAGCTCGTCAACATCTAGCATATCCACGCCCACTAGCGTGGCAATGTACTAGGTCCGACCTCCAACGACGATGGCAGTTGCATACATGAAAAGAATGAAATAAAAATGTAAATAAACTGCCAATAACATTAAAAATAACATTTACCTGCAATTAATGGGTATCTGCTACGACGACGACGACCTCACAGCCACGACAGACATGAGAGACAACTGCTGCAGATCCTAATAAAAGAAAATATAAATAAATACAAATAAACACAGAAAAACAATTAAATTAATATACGAACGAGTAAATGAAATAAAAACAAATAAATATATATATATATATATATATTTAATGTATTTTATATTTTTTATATTTTATTTGTATATATTCTTATATAAATAGGGTGTAAAAATACAAAATACATGGAAAAGCTCACTACACAGATGACATAAATTTCACAAATACACACACACCCGCAATATGGCGATAAATCCATAGAAGATGTCCACTGATACCGTATCCTGTATCCTGTGATGCTACTACGCGTACCTGCAACAAAATAAAAATAATAAATAAATAATAAAACAACAACTAAATGAATAAAAATCACAAACCTACACTTACCTGCAACATGGCGCAAAACTCCATAAAAATGACTGCTCTAGTATCCTGTGATGCCCCTTTAATGTACCTGAAACAAAAAGAATAACTAAAATTAATAAATTAACAAAAAAGCAATTAAACAACAAAATTCGCCAATATAAACTTATCTGCAACATGCGTAAATTCCAATTTGAAACGGCAACGGATGCTTGCTACAGCTGCCTGTGACGCCACTTCATGTAACTGTAATAAAAAGAATAAATGAATTAATAAAATAAAACAATAAAATTACATAATTCACTAATACTTATCTGCAATGACCGATCCTGTATCCAGCGATGCCACTCCATGTTACCTGCAATAAGATTAATAAATAAATAAAATGTGTAAACACAAAATACACTAGTAAACACTTACCTACAAAACGGCGCCATATGAATTAAAAATGTCCATCGATGCCCGCTCCAGCTGCCAGCGACTCCAATCCAAGTACCTGAAATATAAAAATATAAATAAATTAATAAATAAAACAATAAGCCGACGAAACTCACTAATACGTATCTTCAACAATAGCTCCAGCTGTTAGCGACGTCACTTCAAGTACCTGAAATATAAAATATAAATAAATTAATAAATAAAATTTAAAAAGCAATAAAACAACTATTTACTTACCTGCCTGCATCCAGTGATGCCATCCAATGTACCTGCAATATGATAAATAAATACATAAAATGTATAAACAGACAAATAAATGACACAAATAATTCACTAATAAACACTTACCTGCAAAAAAAAAAAATAAACAAATAAAACTGCACGAAGAAAAGCTCGACAAGATGACGACGGATCCAGAGATGCCACTTCAAGTACCTGCAAAAAATGAATAAACAAAATGAATAAACAACTAAAAGCAAATAAATGACATACAATTCAATAATATAAACTTACCTTCAACATGCGTAAATTCCAATTCAAATCGGCAACGGATGCCTGCTCCAACTGCCAGCTACACCGCTACACGTACCTGCAACAAAAAGAATTACAAAAAATTATAAATAAAACAATAATATCATATAACTCACTAATACTTACCTGCAATGACCGATCCTGTATCCAGCGATGCCACTCCACGTAACTGCAACAATATAAATATATACAAATCTATAAATACACTTAAACAAAATGAAAACACAATCAATATCATAAATATACATACCTGCAACATAACTACAGAAATAGTTGCCAATGCTGCCACATCTTGACTCCAGGGATGCCACATCAACGTACCTGCAACGGAAAAAACAAAACAAATTAATAAATAAACAATAAATATATGCAAATAACCAAGATCACTAATACGACAAAAATGAACTTTTCACGACATTGCAACAAGTGGCAACGAGCAACAAGTAATGCTGCAACACGTATGCCGCACCATCTTCACCACCCGAGGCGACGTTGGACCTGCTAGAAATCCAATTGCACATGAATTTCTAGCAAATACAACCTCTATTATATGGGGTGCTAATGGCATATGGCAGCCACACATAAATACACACACACACAAACATATGGCAACTACACTATGCAAGCCCAGCTGACTGGCTTGCAATGTAAACAAACACGGAGCACAAATGAAACGTCTTTTTTCACATTATTATTTTGTTTTCTTCTGTATGAAACACAAATTTTAATGCACTTTTTTCTTATTTTTTCACAAGAAAATAAAAAAAAAAAACAAATTCAGCTCCTGTCGTTACATAGGCATTGCGTGTGCCTACATTGTTTATCAATTTGAACAGCCGGACTGGCTATTCAAATTGACGTCTATAAGCGCCATCTAATCCTGACGACAATAATACTCACTCTGACGAAGGTATCCAGCTGGAAAAGAAGAAGGCAACGTTTATTAGCAATTGTTATTGTTAATTGACACACACACACACAAACTTCAGCAAATACTTACCCAAAGAAGACGACGGTGAGATCCAGCCAGATGACCACACGATCCAGTACCTGAAAAGAAACAAGAAATATAAATAAGTTAGTTAATAAGTATACATGTTAATAATTAATTTACTAATTCAAGATAAAATTCACTTAACTCAATTCAAAGTAACGTGGTGTAGGTCAGTTTCAAGCTGCATGTGATTTAGTGATCGCATGCAGTATGGTATCGAATATATATCGATATCATTGAAACTGACCTACACCTTAACAGAGACGTAATCAAAGTGCTGTTAACAGCAGTTATTTAAATTTAAAAAAGTTGTTACGTCTAACAATAATTTAAATTGTGAAGAGAAAATATCTGTTAAGAGTGGGGCACGACTAGGCGATTGCTTTCTGGACTGAACTGCGAACGAAGACGGACGTGTTTTTCTGCTGCGTGGCGCTCTTCAAGCGAACGTGTGAGAGGTCAAGTCATGTTTAAAAATGGCCGAAAATATATAATTTAATAATTCGCCTAGCCGTGTGTGCCGCCGCAAATAACAAAAAAGTGTCGTAACTAATAATTAATAATAATATGAGAAATTGTGACACGAAATTATACAGACAGATAATAAACAGACAATAAAGATATACTTAATTAAGTAATATATATTGGAAAAAAAAAAAAAAAAAAAAAAAAAAAAAAAACTCTGTGTTATTAATAAATAGAGAACAAAGTGAGACAATTGTTATTAACAATTTTAATAAACAATTTACACAACAACAACAACAACAAGTGAGTACAACATGAACTCTTCAGATGACTCCGAGGAGACCAGGGAGCTGTTCCGCAAATGGTGCGACCCCGCGGCATGCCGAAAAGACGCCATGATGGACGAGACGCTGGCAGCCGCCATAAATATTGCAGAAAAAGCAACTTTAATTTCTGACAAAATTGTGCGAGGTGAGTTCACACACACACATACTACCTCACACAACGCAATAATTGCCGAAAGAGACCAAGAAAACGCGCCAAACATCTCTCTCTCCCTGATATCACCAATACCTAAACATGTGTGCTCACGCATGTGCAATATCAGGGAGAGCGAGTTACCAGCGCAAGCGCACACTCACACGCACCTGCACAAAGCCAAAGCTACAGAGATGCATACAAGCACTCTCTCAGAGGAAATGGCTGCTACACACACACTTACATCCATGCTCTCTCAAACACACACACGCACGCTCACACACATGAACGCAAATGAGAACGGAAACGCAAAGACAAACGCAAACGCAGCTACAAAATCGAACATGACAAGCGAAAATGCTGACGCTACTCAACGCAGCCACAACAACAAAGTGGCGCCTATCTTAGGCGTCCCTAAATTGACACACACTGACAATAAAGCAACAAGTGCTGACACATACAATACAGACAGACAACAACAACAACAGCTGACTGATGAAAATGCTGCCATGGTGCAAAGATGGCTATCATACGTGCCACCTTTGCTACCACAAGAGCTGCCACATGCAACAACAACAACAATAACAACTACTACTACAACAGTAACAACAGCAAATTTCCGTTCGCCTTTTAAAAGGCGCTGCACTGAAATGCAGATTGACGACGGAGATGACGATGACGTACTCCCTATTGCTACGCCAAAATTCAAGAGCGCCTTTGCCACCAAGCTACACTGTGAAGTGCGCCAAAAACAGCTGCTCGAAAAACAGCAGCAGCAACAAAATCAGCAACAACAACAACAGCCGAAAGCGAAACGAAGCACAGGTCACTTGAATATGCTGCAGCCTTTTGGGCTGAACTTTAATTTCTCGACAAAAAGCCAACCTCAGCCACAGCCACAGACACTGCCACAGACACAGCCTCAGGCACAGACACAGGCACAGACACAGCCACAACAACAGTCACAGTCACAATTACAGTCACAGTCATTACAACAGCCACAACAACAGCCACAACAACAGCCACAACAACAGACAAATAGGGACAAAATTCCACACATTTGTCTACCAAAAGTCAATGATATACTGCCACTGCTGGACAAGTTAAATAACCATCCAGCAGTTGGCAAGTATACTACAAACATAGCCGCACGTAATAATGCTGGACTGAATATCCACTGCGAAGATATGGCCACACATAGAGCCATCGTGGATATATTGACCGCTGATAATGTACAGCATTATACCCACCAGTCGCGTCAAAATAAAGGGTATCGAGTGGTGCTTAAACAGCTGCACCATTCGATACCCTGTGACTGGCTGAGGGCAAGACTGTCAGAGTTGGGCTTTGTGACACGTTTCATACGTGTCATGAAGCATCGATTCACTGGCATGCCATTGAATGTATTTGAGGTGGAGCTACAGCCAATGGCTGATGGCAGCCACTTTAAAATACATAAACTCGATACAATTAGCGGTCACTGTGTGCGAGTTGAGCGGCAGGCCAAGCCCATCGATCCGGCACAATGCCATCGATGCCAGGCTTTTGGCCATACCAAAAACTATTGCCGCCGCCAATACATATGCATGAAGTGCTCAGGCAGCCACGCAACTGCAGCGTGCACCAAAGCAAGGGATGCACCTCCAAAGTGCATCAATTGTGGAGGTGCACATGTCAGTTGCTACAAGGGCTGCCTGAAGTACAAAGAGGCAAGGAATAAACTGTTGGCTGTAAAGCTCATCCCTGAAGCGAAGAGAATGCAACAACAACAACAACAGCAGCGTCAGCATCAGCATCAGCACCCGCAACAACAGCAACAACGGCATTTGAGCCATGCAAATTATAAAAGACAAGAGACAACGCATAAACGACAATTGACTAATCACAACCGACAAGAGACAACGCATAAACGACAACAACAACAACAACAACATGACAAAAAGACGCCACTAAATACAGGCACTAAACGCAAACTAACGTATAGTAGCGCTGTGCGTAAAACACGTAAAAATCCAACACCACAACAACAGCAACTACAACAACAACAACAACGACAGCGACAGCAGCCACCAAAGACAAAAACGCCAAATCAAAACAGACAAACAACATCAACAGGACGAAATCCAGCAGAGAGGCATCTGGCCAGACTGCAACAACAGCTGCAAGATGAACAAAAAAAGTCAGGTAGCCTCGAGGCGCTACTGGAGAAGAACACGCAAATGATAGAAAAAATGGAAAAGAAGATGGAACTTATGATGACATTATTAAATACTTTATTGAGTTCGGGTCTATATAAAAACAATACAGCTAATACTAATGAACTACAGCAGATTGAGGAGCAGCAACGACATCAACAGCAGCCACAACAGCGAGTCCAACAGCTACGTCATCCAAGACCAAGGGTCGACATCAGGGAGCTGATGGAACTCAGCTGTGAGTATGAGGCTGCCGTGGACAAGTCCTCCACCAGTTGGCGCACCAGCTCGTCGACATCCAGCATATCAGCGCCCACCAGCGTGGCAATGTATTAGGTCCACACTCCAATGACGATGGCAGCCGTATACATGAAAAAAAAAAAGGGAAATGAAACATGTAAATAAACTGCCAATAACATTAAAAATAACATTTACCTGCAATTAATGGGTATCTGCAACGACGACGACGACCTCACAGCCACGACAGACATGAGAGACAACTGCTGCAGATCCTAATAAAAGAAAATATTAATAAATACAAATAAACACAGAAAAACAATTAAATTAATATACGAACGAGTAAATGAAATAAAAACAAAAAAAATAATATATATATATATATATTTAATGTATTTTATATTTTTTATAGTTTATTTGTATATATTCTTATATAAATAAGGTGTAAAAATACAAAATACATGGAAAAGCTCACTACACAGCTAAATGATACAAATTTCACAAATACACACACACCCGCAATATGGCGATAAATCCATAGAAGATGTCCACTGATACCGTATCCTGTATCCTGTGATGCTACTACGCGTACCTGCAACAAAATAAAAATAATAAATAAATAATAAAACAACAACTAAATGAATAAAAATCACAAACCTACACTTACCTGCAACATGGCGCAAAACTCCATAAAAATGACTGCTCTAGTATCCTGTGATGCCCCTTTAATGTACCTGAAACAAAAAGAATAACTAAAATTAATAAATTAACAAAAAAGCAATTAAACAAAAAAAAAAAAAAAATTCGCCAAAATTAACTTATCTGCAACATGCGTAAATTCCAATTTGAAACGGCAACGGATGCCTGCTATAGCTGCCTGTGACGCCACTTAATGTAACTGTAATAAAAAAAGAATAAATGAATTAATAAAAAATAAAACAATAAAATTACATAATTCACTAATACTTATCTGCAATGGCCGATCCTGTATCCAGCGATGCCACTCCATATTCCTGCAATAAGATGAATAAATAAATAAAATGTGTAAACACAAAATACACTAGTAAACACTTACCTACACAACGGCGCCATATGAATTAAAAATGTCCATCGATGCCCGCTCCAGCTGCCAGCGACTCCAATCCAAGTACCTGAAATATAAAAATATAAATAAATTAATAAATAAAACAATAAGCCGACGAAACTCACTAATACGTATCTTCAACAATAGCTCCAGCTGTTAGCGACGTCACTTCAAGTACCTGAAATATAAAATATAAATAAATTAATAAATAAAATTTAAAAAGCAATAAAACAACTATTTACTTGCCTGCCTGTATCCAGTGATGCCACTCAATGTACCTGCAATAGGATAAATAAATACATAAAATGTATAAACAGACAAATAAATGACACAAATAATTCACTAATAAACACTTACCTGCAAAAATAAATATATAAATAAATAAAACCGCACGAAGAAAAGCTCGACAAGATGACGACGGATGCCTGCGCCACTTCCAGTATCCAGAGATGCCACTTCAAGTACCTGCAAAAAATGAATAAACAAAATGAATAAACAACTAAAAGCAAATAAATGACATACAATTCAATAATATAAACTTACCTGCAACATGCGTAAATTCCAATTCAAATCGGCAACGGATGCCTGCTCCAACTGCCAGCTGCGCCACTTCATGTAACTCGATGCCACTCCATGTACCTGCAATAAACAAACAAAATGTATAAAATGTATAAACACCCAAATAAATGACACAAAAATACAATAATAAACACTTATCTGCAAAACGGCGCTATCTCAACTAAAAAATGTCCATCGATGCCTGTTCCAGTTGCCAGTGACGAGACTCGATGCATCTCCACTTAACTGCAACAATATAAATATATAAAAACCTATAAATATACTTAAACAAAATGAAATCACAATCAATATCATAAACATACATACCTGCAACATAACTACAACAATAGTTGCCAATGCTGCCACATCTTGACTCCAGGGATGCCACATCAACGTACCTGCAACGAAAAAACAAAACAAATTAATAAATAAACAATAAATATATGCAAATAACCAAGTTCACTAATACGACAAAAATGAACTTTTCACGACATTGCAACAAGTGGCAACGAGCAACAAATAATGCTGCAACACATATGCCGCACCATCTTCACCACCCCGAGGCGACGATGGACCTGCTAGAAATCCAATTGGATATGTATATCTAGCAAATGCAACCTCTTTTATATTGGGTGCTATTGGCATATGGCAGCCACACATAAACACACACACACAAACATATGGCAACTACACTATGCAAGCCCAGCTGACCGGCTTGCAATGTAAACAAACACGGAGCACGAATGAAACTTTTCTTTTCACATTATTATTTTGTTCTTTCTGTATGAAACACAAATTTTAATGCACTTTTTTCTTCTTTTTCACGAGAAAAAAAAAAAAAAAAAAAAAAAAAAAACAAATTCAGCTCCTGTTGTCTCTTAGGCATTGCGTGTGCCTACACTGTTTACCAATTTGAACGGCCGGACTGGCTTTTCAAATTGACGACTATAAGCGCCGACTAATCCTGACGATAGTGATACTTACCCTGACGAAGGTATCCAGCTGGAAAAGAAGAAGGCAACGTTTATTAGCAATTGTTATTGTTAATTGACACACACACACACACAAACTTCAGCAAATACTTACCCAAAGAAGACGACGGTGAGATCCAGCCAGATGACCACACGATCCAGTACCTGAAAAGAAACAAGAAATATAAATAAGTTAGTTAATAAGTATACATGTTAATAATTAATGTACTAAATTAAGATGAAAATTCTACTTAACTCAATTCAAAGTGTAGGTCAGTTTCAAGCTGCATGTGATTTAGTGATCGCATGCAGTATGGTATCGAATATATATCGATATCATTGAAACTGACCTACACCTTAACAGAGACGTAATCAAAGTGCTGTTAACAGCAGTTATTTAAATTTAAGAAAAGTTGTTACGTCTAACAATAATTTAAATTGTGAAGAGAAAATATCTGTTAAGAGTGGGGCACGACTAGGCGATCGTTTTGGACTGAACAACGAACGAAGACGGACGTGTTTTTCTGCGTGGCGTAGCGCTCCTCAAGCGAACGTGTGAGAGGTCAAGTCATGTTTAAAAATGGCCGAAAATATATAATTTAATAATTCGCCTAGCCGTGTGTGCCGCCGCAAATAACAAAAAAGTGTCGTAACTAATAATTAATAATAATATGAGAAATTGTGACACGAAATTATACGAGAGAATAAACAGATAATAAAGATATATTAATTAAGTAATATATATTGGTAAAAAAAAAAAAAAAAAAAAAAAAAAAAAAAACTCTGTGTTATTAATAATAGAGAACAAAGTGAGACAATTGTTATTAACAATTTTAATAAACAATTTACACAACAACAACAACAACAACAAGTGAGTACAACATGAAACTCTTCAGATGACTCCGAGGAGACCAGGGAGCTGTTCGCAAATGGTGCGACCCCCCGCGGCATGCCGAAAAGACGCCATGATGGACGAGACGCTGGCAGCCGCCATAAATATTGCAGAAAAAGCAACTTTAATTTCTGACAAAATTGTGCGAGGTGAGTTCACACACACACATACCACCTCAAACAACGCCATAATTGCCGAAAGAGACCAAGAAAACGCGCCAAACATCTCTCTCTCCCTGATATCACCAATACCTAAACATGTGTGCTCACGCATGTGCAATATCAGGGAGAGGCGAGATTACCAGCGCAAGCGCACACTCACACGCACCTACACAAAGCCAAAGCTACAGGAGATGCATACAAGCACTCTCTCAGAGGAAATGGCTGCTACACACCACACTTACATCCACTGCTCTCTCAAACACACACACACACGCTCACACACATGAACGCAAATGAGAAACGGAAACGCAAAGACAAACGCAAACGCAGCTACAAAATACGAAACATGACAAGCGAAAATGCTGACGCTACTCAACGCAGCCACAACAACAAAGTGGCGCCTATCTTAGGCGTCCCCTAAATTGACACACACTGACAATTAAAGCAACAAGTGCTGACACATACAATACAGACAGACAACAACAACAACAGCTGACTAATGAAAATGCTGCCATGGTGCAAAGATGGCTATCATACGTGCCACCTTTGCTACCACAAGAGCTGCCACATGCAACAACAACAACAACTACTACTACTACTACAACAGTAACAACAGCAAATTTCCGATCGCCTTTTAAAAGGCGCTGCACTGAAATGCAGATTGACGACGGAGATGACGATGACGTACTCCCTATTGCTACGCCAAAATTCAAAAGCGCCTTTGCCACCAAGCTACACTGTGAAGTGCGCCAAAAACAGCTGCTCGAAAAACAGCAGCAGCAACAACAGCAGCAACAACAACAACAGCCGAAAGCGAAACGAAGCACAGGTCACTTGAATATGCTGCAGCCTTTTGGGCTGAACTTTAATTTCTCGACAAAAAGCCAACCTCAGCCACAGCCACAGACACTGCCACAGACACAGCCTCAGGCACAGACACAGGCACAGACACAGCCACAACAACAGTCACAGTCACAATTACAGTCACAGTCATTACACAGCACAACAACACCAACACAGCCACAACAACAGACAAATAGGGACAAAATTCCACACATTTGTCTACCAAAAGTCAATGATATACTGCCACTGCTGGACAAGTTAAATAACCATCCAGCAGTTGGCAAGTATACTACAAACATAGCCGCACGTAATAATGCTGGACTGAATATCCACTGCGAAGATATGGCCACACATAGAGCCATCGTGGATATATTGACCGCTGATAATGTACAGCATTATACCCACCAGTCGCGTCAAAATAAAGGGTATCGAGTGGTGCTTAAACAGCTGCACCATTCGATACCCTGTGACTGGCTGAGGGCAAGACTGTCAGAGTTGGGCTTTGTGACACGTTTCATACGTGTCATGAAGCATCGATTCACTGGCATGCCATTGAATGTATTTGAGGTGGAGCTACAGCCAATGGCTGATGGCAGCCACTTTAAAATACATAAACTCGATACAATTAGCGGTCACTGTGTGCGAGTTGAGCGGCAGGCCAAGCCCATCGATCCGGCACAATGCCATCGATGCCAGGCTTTTGGCCATACCAAAAACTATTGCCGCCGCCCAATACATATGCATGAAGTGCTCAGGCAGCCACGCAACTGCAGCGTGCACCAAAGCAAGGGATGCACCTCCAAAGTGCATCAATTGTGGAGGTGCACATGTCAGTTGCTACAAGGGCTGCCTGAAGTACAAGAGGCAAGGAATAAACTGTTGGCTGTAAAGCTCATCCCTGAAGCGAAGAGAATGCAACAACAACAACAACAGCAGCGTCAGCATCAGCATCAGCACCCGCAACAACAGCAACAACGGCATTTGAGCCATGCAAATTATAAAAGACAAGAGACAACGCATAAACGACAATTGACTAATCACAACCGACAAGAGACAACGCATAAACGACCAACAACAACAACAACAACATGACAAAAAGACGCCACTAAATACAGGCACTATACGCAAAACTAACGTATAGTAGCGCTGTGCGTAAAACACGTAAAAATCCAACACCACAACAACAACAACTACAACAACAACAACAACGACAGCGACAGCAGCCACCAAAGACAAAAACGCCAAATCAAAACAGACAAACAACATCAACAGGACGAAATCCAGCAGAGAGGCATCTGGCCAGACTGCAACAACAGCTGCAAGATGAACAAAAAAAGTCAGGTAGCCTCGAGGCGCTACTGGAGAAGAACACGCAAATGATAGAAAAAATGGAAAAGAAGATGGAACTTATGATGACATTATTAAATACTTTATTGAGTTCGGGTCTATATAAAAACAATATACACTAATACTAATGAACTACAGGCAGATTGAGGAGCAGCACGACATCAACAGCACAACAGCGAGTCCAACAGCTACGTCACCAAGACCAAGGGTCGACATCAGGGAGCTGATGGAACTCAGCTGTGAGTATGAGGCTGCCGTGGACAAGTCCTCCACCAGCTGGCGCACCAGCTCGTCAACATCTAGCATATCCACGCCCACTAGCGTGGCAATGTACTAGGTCCGACCTCCAACGACGATGGCAGCCGTATACATGAAAAAAAAAGGGAAATGAAACATGTAAATAAACTGCCAATAACATTAAAAATAACATTTACCTGCAATTAATGGGTATCTGCAACGACGACGACGACCTCACAGCCACGACAGACATGAGAGACAACTGCTGCAGATCCTAATAAAAGAAAATATAAATAAATACAAATAAACACAGAAAAACAATTAAATTAATATACGAACGAGTAAATGAAATAAAAACAAAAAAATAAATATATATATATATATATTTAATGTATTTTATATTGTTTATAGTTTATTTGTATATATTCTTATATAAATAGGTGTAAAAATACAAAATACATGGAAAAGCTCACTACACAGCTAAATGATACAAATTTCACAAATACACACACACCCGCAATATGGCGATAAATCCATAGAAGATGTCCACTGATACCGTATCCTGTATCCTGTGATGCTACTACGCGTACCTGCAACAAAATAAAAATAATAAATAAATAATAAAACAACAACTAAATGAATAAAAATCACAAACCTACACTTACCTGCAACATGGCGCAAAACTCCATAAAAATGACTGCTCTAGTATCCTGTGATGCCCCTTTAATGTACCTGAAACAAAAAGAATAACTAAAATTAATAAATTAACAAAAAAGCAATTAAACAACAAAATTCGCCAATATAAACTTATCTGCAACATGCGTAAATTCCAATTTGAAACGGCAACGGATGCCTGCTATAGCTGCCTGTGACGCCACTTAATGTAACTGTAATAAAAAGAATAAATGAATTAATAAAATAAAACAATAATAATTACATAATTCACTAATACTTATCTGCAATGACCGATCCTGTATCCAGCGATGCCACTCCATATTCCTGCAATAAGATGAATAAATAAATAAAATGTGTAAACACAAAATACACTAGTAAACACTTACCTACACAACGGCGCCATATGAATTAAAAATGTCCATCGATGCCCCGCTCCAGCTGCCAGCGACTCAATTCCAAGTACCTGAAATATAAAATATAAATAAATTAATAAATAAAACAATAAGCCGACGAACCTCACTAATACTATCTTCAACATAGCTCCAGCTGTTAGCGACCGTCACTTCAAGTACCTGAAATATAAAATATAAATAAATTAATAAATAAAATTTAAAAAGCAATAAAACAACTATTTACTTGCCTGCCTGTATCCAGTGATGCCACTCAATGTACCTGCAATAGGATAAATAAATACATAAAATGTATAAACAGACAAATAAATGACACAAATAATTCACTAATAAACACTTACCTGCAAAAATAAATATATAAATAAATAAAACCGCACGAAGAAAAGCTCTACAAGATGACGACAGGATGCCTGCGACACATTCCAGTATCCAGAGATGCCACTTCAAGTACCTGCAAAAAAGAATAAACAAAATGAATAAACAACTACAAGCAAAATAAATGACATACAATTCAATAATATAACTTACCTGCAACATGCGTAAATTCCAATTCAAATCGGCAACGGATGCCTGCTCCAACTGCCATCTACGACCACACACGTACCTGCAACAAAAAGATAACAAAAATTAATAATAAAACAATAATATCACATAACTCACTAATACTTACCTGCAATGACCGATCCTGTATCCAGCGATGCCACTCCATGTACCTGCAATAAACAAATAAATGTATAAAACACCCAATAATAGACACAAAATACAATAATAAACACTTATCTGTAAAACGGCGCTTATCTCGACTAAAAGTGTCCATCGATGCCTGTTCCAGTTGCCAGAGAACGAGACTCGATGCCACTCCCCGTAACTGCAACAATATAAATATATAAACATCTATAAATATAATTAAATAAAATGAAATCACAATCAATATCATAAATATACATACCTGCAACATGGTGCTAAATATAGCAATAGTTTCCAATGCTGCCACATCTTGACTCCAGGGGTGCCACACTAACGTACCTGCAACGAAAAGAATAAATAAAATTAATAAATAAACAGTAAACATATGCAAATAACTAAAATCACTAATACGACAAAAATCAACTTTTCACGACATTGCAACAAGTGGCAACGAGCAACAAGTAATGCTGCAACACATATGCCGCACCATCTTCACCACCCCGAGGCGACGTTGGACCTGCTAGAAATCCAATTGCACATGAACTTCTAGCAAATACAACCTCTATTATATGGGGTGCTAATGGCATATGGCAGCCACACATAAACACACACACACAAACATATGGCAACTACACTATGCAAGCCCAGCTGACCGGCTTGCAATGTAAACAAACACGGAGCACAAATGAAACGTATTTTTTCACATTATTATTTTGTTCTTTCTGTATGAAACACAAATTTTATATGCACTTTTTTTCTCTTTTTCACGAGAAAAAAAAAAAAAAAAAAAAAAAACAAAGTTCAGCTCCTGTTGTCTCTTAGGCATTGCGTGCGCCTACACTGTTTACCAATTTGAACAGCCGGACTGGCTTTTCAAATTGACGACTATAAGCGCCGATCTATCCTGACGACAATAATACTTACTCCTGACGAAGGTATCCAGCTGGAAAAGAAGAAGGCAACGTTATTAGCAATTGTTATTGTTAATTGACACACACACACACAAACTTCAGCAAATACTTACCCAAAGAAGACGACGGTGAGATCCAGCCAGATGACCACACGATCCAGTACCTGAAAAGAAACAAGAAATATAATAAGTTAGTTATAAGTATACATGTTAATAATTAATTTACTAATTCAAGATAAAATCCACTTAACTCAATTCAAAGTAACGTGGTGTAGGTCAGTTTCAAGCTGCATGTGATTTAGTGATCGCATGCAGTATGGTATCGAATATATATCGATATCATTGAAACTGACCTACAACTTAACAGAGACGTAATCAAAGTGCTGTTAACAGCAGTTATTTAAATTTAAGAAAAGTTGTTACGTCTAACAATAATTTAAATTTTGAAAAGAGAAAATATCTGTTAAGAGTGGGGCACGACTAGGCGATTGCTGTTGGACTGAACAACGAACGAAGACGGACGTGTTTTTCTGCGTGGCGTAGCGCTCCTCAAGCGAACGTGTGAGAGGTCAAGTCATGTTTAAAAATGGCCGAAAATATATAATTTAATAATTCGCCTAGCCGTGTGTGCCGCCGCAAATAACAAAAAAAGTGTCGTAACTAATAATTAATAATAATATGAGAAATTGTGACACGAAATTATACAGACAGATAATAAACAGACAATAAAGATATATTAATAAAGTAATATATATTGGAAAAAAAAAAAAAAAAAAAAAAAAAAAAAAAAAAAAAAAAAAAAAAACTCTGTGTTATTAATAAATAGAGAACAAAGTGAGACAATTGTTATTAACAATTTTAATAAACAATTTACACAACAACAACAACAACAAGTGAGTACAACATGAACTCTTCAGATGACTCCGAGGAGACCAGGGAGCTGTTCCGCAAATGGTGCGACCCCGCGGCATGCCGAAAAGACGCCATGATGGACGAGACGCTGGCAGCCGCCATAAATATTGCAGAAAAAGCAACTTTAATTTCTGACAAAATTGTGCGAGGTGAGTTCACACACACACATACCACCTCAAACAACGCCATAATTGCCGAAAGAGACCAAGAAAACGCGCCAAACATCTCTCTCTCCCTGATATCACCAATACCTAAACATGTGTGCTCACGCATGTGCAATATCCGGGAGAGCGAGCCACCAGCGCAAGCGCACACTCACACGCACCTACACAAAGCCAAAGCTACAGAGATGCATACAAGCACTCTCTCAGAGGAAATGGCTGCTACACACACACTTACATCCACGCTCTCTCAAACACACACACACACGCTCACACACATGAACGCAAATGAGAACGGAAACGCAAAGACAAACGCAAACGCAGCTACAAATACAAACATGACAAGCGAAAATGCTGACGCTACTCAACGCAGCCACAACAACAAAGTGGCGCCTATCTTAGGCGTCCCTACATTGACACACATTGACAATAAAGCAACAAGTGCCGACACATACAATACAGACAGACAACAACAACAACAGCTGACTAATGAAAATGCTGACATGGTGCAAAGATGGCTATCCTACGTGCCACCTTTGCTACCACAAGAGCTGCCACATGCAACAACAACAACAACAACAACAACAGCTACTACTACAACAGTAACAACAGCAAATTTCCGTTCGCCTTTTAAAAGGCGCTGCACTGAAATGCAGATTGACGACGGAGATGACGATGACGTACTCCCTATTGCTACGCCCAAAATTCAAAAGCGGCCTTTGCCACCAAGCTACACTGTGAAGTGCGCCAAAAACAGCCTGCTCGAAAAACACAGCAGCAACAACAGCAGCAACAACAAACACAGCCGAAAGCCGAAAACGAAGCACAGGTCACTTGAATATGTCTGCAGCCTTTTGGGCTGAACTTTAATTTCTCGACAAAAAGCCAACCTCAGCCACAGCCACAGACACTGCCACAGACACAGCCTCAGGCACAGACACAGGCACAGACACAGCCACAACAACAGTCACAGTCACAATTACAGTCACAGTCATTACAACAGCCACACCAACACCCACAACAACAGACAAATAGGGACAAATTCCACACATTTGTCTACCAAAAGTCAATGATATACTGCCACTGCTGGACAAGTTAAATAACCATCCAGCAGTTGGCAAGTATACTACAAACATAGCCGCACGTAATAATGCTGGACTGAATATCCACTGCGAAGATATGGCCACACATAGAGCCATCGTGGATATATTGACCGCTGATAATGTACAGCATTATACCCACCAGTCGCGTCAAAATAAAGGGTATCGAGTGGTGCTTAAACAGCTGCACCATTCGATACCCTGTGACTGGCTGAGGGCAAGACTGTCAGAGTTGGGCTTTGTGACACGTTTCATACGTGTCATGAAGCATCGATTCACTGGCATGCCATTGAATGTATTTGAGGTGGAGCTACAGCCAATGGCTGATGGCAGCCACTTTAAAATACATAAACTCGATACAATTAGCGGTCACTGTGTGCGAGTCCAGAGGCAGGCCAAGCCCATCGATCCGGCACAATGCCATCGATGCCAGGCTTTTTGGCCATACCAAAAACTATTGCCGCCGCCAATACATATGCATGAAGTGCTCAGGCAGCCACGCAACTGCAGCGTGCACCAAAGCAAGGGATGCACCTCCAAAGTGCATCAATTGTGGAGGTGCACATGTCAGTTGCTACAAGGGCTGCCTGAAGTACAAAGAGGCAAGGAATAAACTGTTGGCTGTAAAGCTCATCCCTGAAGCGAAGAGAATGCAACAACAACAACAACAGCAGCGTCAGCATCAGCATCAGCACCCGCAACAACAGCAACAACGGCATTTGAGCCATGCAAATTATAAAAGACAAGAGACAACGCATAAACGACAATTGACTAATCACAACCGACAAGAGACAACGCATAAACGACAACAACAACAACAACAACAACATGACAAAAAGACGCCACTAAATACACGCACTATACGCAAACTAACGTATAGTAGCGCTGTGCGTAAAACACGTAAAAATCCAACACCACAACAACAACACTACAACAACAACAACAACGACAGCGACAGCAGCCACCAAAGACAAAAACGCCAAATCAAAACAGACAAACAACATCAACAGGACGAAATCCAGCAGAGAGGCATCTGGCCAGACTGCAACAACAGCTGCAAGATGAACAAAAAAAGTCAGGTAGCCTCGAGGCGCTACTGGAGAAGAACACGCAAATGATAGAAAAAATGGAAAAGAAGATGGAACTTATGATGACATTATTAAATACTTTATTGAGTTCGGGTCTATATAAAAACAATACAGCTAATACTAATGAACTACAGCAGATTGAGGAGCAGCAACGACATCAACAGCAGCCACAACAGCGAGTCCAACAGCTACGTCAACCAAGACCAAGGGTCGACATCAGGGAGCTGATGGAACTCAGCTGTGAGTATGAGGCTGCCGTGGACAAGTCCTCCACCAGCTGGCGCACCAGCTCGTCAACATCTAGCATATCCACGCCCACTAGCGTGGCAATGTACTAGGTCCGACCTCCAACGACGATGGCAGCTTGCATACATGAAAAGAACGAAATAAAATAAAATGTAAATAAACTGCCAATAACATTAAAAATAACATTTACCTGCATTAATGGGTATCTGCTACGACGACGACGACCTCACAGCCACGACAGACATGAGAGACAACTGCTGCAGATCCTAATAAAGAAAATATAAATAAATACAAATAAACACAGAAAAACAATTAAATTAATATACGAACGAGTAAATGAAATAAAAACAAAATAAATATATATATATATATATATATTTAATGTATTTTATATTTTTTATAGTTTATTTGTATATATTCTTATATAAATAGGGTGTAAAAATACAAAATACATGGAAAAGCTCACTACACAGCTAATTGACATAAATTTCACAAATACACACACACCCGCAATATGGCGATAAATCCATAGAAGATGTCCACTGATACCGTATCCTGTATCCTGTGATGCTACTACGCGTACCTGCAACAAAATAAAAATAATAAATAAATAATAAAACAACAACTAAATGAATAAAATCACAAACCTACACTTACCTGCAACATGGCGCAAAACTCCATAAAAATGACTGCTCTAGTATCCTGTGATGCCCCTTTAATGTACCTGAAACAAAAAGAATAACTAAAATTAATAAATTAACAAAAAAGCAATTAAACAAACAAAAATTCGCCAATATTAAACTTATCTGCAACATGCGTAAATTCCAATTTGAAACGGCAACGGATGCCTGCTATAAGCTGCCTGTGACGCCACTTAATGTAACTGTAATAAAAAAGAATAAATGAATTAATAAAAATAAAACAATAAAATTACATAATTCACTAATACTTATCTGCAATGGCCGATCCTGTATCCAGCGATGCCACTCCATATTCCTGCAATAAGATGAATAAATAAATAAAATGTGTAAACACAAAATACACTAGTAAACACTTACCTACACAACGGCGCCATATGAATTAAAAATGTCCATCGATGCCCGCTCCAGCTGCCAGCGACTCCAATCCAAGTACCTGAAATATAAAAATATAAATAAATTAATAAATAAAACAATAAGCCGACGAAACTCACTAATACGTATCTTCAACAATAGCTCCAGCTGTTAGCGACGTCACTTCAAGTACCTGAAATATAAAATATAAATCAATTAATAAATAAATTTAAAAAGCAATAAAACAACTATTTACTTGCCTGCCTGTATCCAGTGATGCCACTCAATGTACCTGCAATAGGATAAATAAATACATAAAATGTATAAACAGACAAATAAATGACACAAATAATTCACTAATAAACACTTACCTGCAAAAATAAATATATAAATAAATAAAACCGCACGAAGAAAAGCTCTACAAGATGACGACAGATGCCTGCGCCACTTCTAGTTCTAGAGATGCCACTAAACGTACCTGTAACAAAATGAATAAATAACATGAATAAACAACTAAAAGCAAATAAATGACTTACAATTCAATAATATAAACTTACCTGCAACATGCGTAAAACCCAATTCAAATCGGCAACGGATGCCTGCTCCAACTGCCAGCTACGCCACTACACATACCTGCACAAAAAGAATAACAAAAATTAATAAATAAAACAATAATATCACATAACTCACTAATACTTACCTGCAATGACCGATCCTGTATCCAGCGATGCCACTCCATGTACCTGCAATAAACAAAACAAATGTATAAATGTATAAACACCCCAAATAAATGACACAAAAATACAATAATAAACAACTTATCTGCAAAACGGGCAGCTATCTCAACTAAAAAATGTCCATCGATGCCTGTTCCAGTTGCCAGAGACGAGACTCGATGCATACTCCCACGTAACTGCAACAATATAAAATTAATATTTAAATTCTATAAATATAATTAAACAAATCCAATTCACAATCAATATCATAAACATACATACTGCAACATAACTACAGACAATAGTTGCCAATGCTGCCACATCTTGACTCCAGGGATGCCACATCAAACGTACCTGCAACAGAAAAAACAAAACAAATTAATAAATAAACAATAACATAATGCAAATAACTAAAATCACTAATACGACAAAAATGAACTTTTCACGACATTGCAACAAGTGGCAACGAGCAACAAGTAATGCTGCAACACATATGCCGCACCATCTTCACCACCCCGAGGCGACGTTGGACCTGCTAGAAATCCAATTGCACATGAATTTCTAGCAAATACAACCTCTATTATATGGGGTGCTAATGGCATATGGCAGCCACACATAAACACACACACACAAACATATGGCAACTACACTATGCAAGCCCAGCTGACCGGCTTGCAATGTAAACAAACACGGAGCACAATGAAACGTCTTTTTTCACATTATTATTTTGTTTCTTCTGTATGAAACACAAAATATTTAATGCACTTTTTTTTTCTTATTTTTCACGAGAAAAAAAAAAAAAAAAAAACAATTCAGCTCCTGTCGTTACATAGGCATTGCGTGTGCCTACACTGTTTACCAATTTGAACAGCCGGACTGGCTATTCAAATTGACGTCTATAAGCGCCGACTAATCCTGACGATAGTGATACTTACCCTGACGAAGGTATCCAGCTGGAAAAGAAGAAGGCAACGTTTATTAGCAATTGTTATTGTTAATTGACACACAAACACACACAAACTTCAGCAAATACTTACCCAAAGAAGACGACGGTGAGATCCAGCCAGATGACCAGACGATCCAGTACCTGAAAAGAAACAAGAAATATAAATAAGTTAGTTAATAAGTTAACATGTTAATAATTAATTTACTAATTTAAGATGAAAATTCTACTTAACTCAATTCAAGTGTAGGTCAGTTTCAAGCTGCATGTGATTAGTGATCGCATGCAGTATGGTATCGAATATATATCGAATATCATTGAAACTGACCTACAACTTAACAGAGACGTAATCAAAAGTGCTGTTAACAGCAGTTATTTAATTTAAGAAAAGTTGTTACGTCTAACAATAATTTAAATTGTGAAGAGAAAATATCTGTTAAGAGTGGGGCACGACTAGGCGAAAAGCTTTCTGGACTGAACTGCGAACGAAGACGGACGTGTTTTTCTGCGTGCGTAGCGCCTCCTCAAGCGAACGTGCGAGAGGCAAGTCATGTTTAAAAATGGCCGAAAATGTATAATTTTAATAATTCCGCCTAGTCCGTGTGTGCCGCCGCAAATAACAAAAAAAAGTGTCGTAACTAATAATTAATAATAATATGAGAAATTGTGACACGAACTATACAGAGAGAATCAAACAGATAATAAGATATATCTAATTAAGTATATATATTGGAAAAAAAAAAAAAAAAAAAAAAAAAAAAAAATAACTCTGTGTTATTAATAAATAGAGAACAAAGTGAGACAATAATTATAAACAATTAAATAAACAATTTGTACAACAACAACAACAACAACAAGTGAGTACAACATGAACTCTTCAGATGACTCCGAGGAGACCAGGGAGCTGTTTCGCAAGTGGTGCGACCCCGCGGCATGCCGAAAAGACGCCATGATGGACGAGACGCTGGCAGCCGCCATAAATATTGCAGAAAAGCAACTTTAATTTCTGACAAAATTGTGCGAGGTGAGTTCACACACACCACATACTACCTCACACAACGCCATAATTGCCGGAAAGAGACCAAGAAAACGCGCCAAACATCTCTCTCTCCCTGATATCACCAATACCTAAACATGTGTGCTCACGCATGTGCAATATCAGGGAGAGCGAGTCACCAGCGCAAGCGCACACTCACACGCACCTACACAAAGCCAAATCTAATGAGATGCACACAAGCACTCTCTCTGAGGAAATGGCTGCTACACACACACTTACATCCATGCTCTCTCAAACACACACACGCACGCTCACACAAATGAACGCAAATGAGAACGGAAACGCAAAGACAAACGCAAACGCAGCTACAAATAGAAACATGACAAGCGAAAATGCTGACGCTACTCAATGCAGCCACAACAAACAAAGTGGCACCCTAAATCCACGCTCTCTCAAACACCACCACACACACGCTCAACACAATGAACGCAACGAAAACGAAAACGCAAAGACAAACGCAAATGCAGCTACAAAATCGAACATGACAAGCGAAAATGCTGACGCTACTCAACGCAGCCACAACAACAAAGTGGCGCCTATCTTAGGCGTCCCTAAATTGACACACACTGACAATAAAGCAACAAGTGCTGACACATACAATACAGACAGACAACAACAACAACAGCTGACTAATGAAAATGCTACCATGGTGCAAAGATGGCTATCATACGTGCCACCTTTGCTACCACAAGAGCTGCCACATGCAACAACAACAACAACTACTACTACTACTACAACAGTACAACAGCAAATTTCCGATCGCCTTTTACAAGGCGCTGCACTGAAATGCAGATTGACGACGGAGATGAGCGATGACGTACTCCCTATTGCTACGCCAAAATTCAAAAGCGCCTTTGCCACCAAGCTACACTGTGAAGTGCGCCAAAAACAGCTGCTCGAAAAACAGCAGCAGCAACAACAGCAGCAACAACAACAACAGCCGAAAGCGAAACGAAGCACAGGCCACTTGAATATGTTGCAGCCTTTTGGGCTGAATTTTAATACTTGACAAAAAGCCAACCTCAGCCACAGCCACAGGACACTGCCACAGACACACAGCATAAGGCACAGACACAGGCACAGACACAGCCACAACAACAGTCACAGTCACAATTACAGTCACAGTCATTACAACAGCCACAACAACACCCACAACAACAGACAACATAGGGACAAAATTCCACACATTTGTCTACCAAAAGTCAATGATATACTGCCACTGCTGGACAAGTTAAATAACCATCCAGCAGTTGGCAAGTATACTACAAACATAGCCGCACGTAATAATGCTGGACTGAATATCCACTGCGAAGATATGGCCACACATAGAGCCATCGTGGATATATTGACCGCTGATAATGTACAGCATTATACCCACCAGTCGCGTCAAAATAAAGGGTATCGAGTGGTGCTTAAACAGCTGCACCATTCGATACCCTGTGACTGGCTGAGGGCAAGACTGTCAGAGTTGGGCTTTGTGACACGTTTCATACGTGTCATGAAGCATCGATTCACTGGCATGCCATTGAATGTATTTGAGGTGGAGCTACAGCCAATGGCTGATGGCAGCCACTTTAAAATACATAAACTCGATACAATTAGCGGTCACTGTGTGCGAGTCCAGAGGCAGGCCAAGCCCATCGATCCGGCACAATGCCATCGATGCCAGGCTTTTGGCCATACCAAAAACTATTGCCGCCGCCAATACATATGCATGAAGTGCTCAGGCAGCCACGCAACTGCAGCGTGCACCAAAGCAAGGGATGCACCTCCAAAGTGCATCAATTGTGGAGGTGCACATGTCAGTTGCTACAAGGGCTGCCTGAAGTACAAAGAGGCAAGGAATAAACTGTTGGCTGTAAAGCTCATCCCTGAAGCGAAGAGAATGCAACAACAACAACAACAGCAGCGTCAGCATCAGCATCAGCACCCGCAACAACAGCAACAACGGCATTTGAGCCATGCAAATTATAAAAGACAAGAGACAACGCATAAACGACAATTGACTAATCACAACCGACAAGAGACAACGCATAAACGACAACAACAACAACAACAACAACAACATGACAAAAAGACGCCACTAAATACAGGCACTAAACGCAAACTAACGTATAGTAGCGCTGTGCGTAAAACACGTAAAAATCAAACACCACAACAACAACAACTACAACAACAACAACAACGACAGCGACAGCAGCCACCAAAGACAAAAACGCCAAATCAAAACAGACAAACAACATCAACAGGACGAAATCCAGCAGAGAGGCATCTGGCCAGACTGCAACAACAGCTGCAAGACGACACAAAAAAGTCAGGTAGCCTCGAGGCGCTACTGGAGAAGAACACGCAAATGATAGAAAAAATGGAAAAGAAGATGGAACTTATGATGACATTATTAAATACTTTATTGAGTTCGGGTCTATATAAAAACAATACAGCTAATACTAATGAACTACAGCAGATTGAGGAGCAGCAACGACATCAACAGCAGCCACAACAGCGAGTCCAACAGCTACGTCAACCAAGACCAAGGGTCGACATCAGGGAGCTGATGGAACTCAGCTGTGAGTATGAGGCTGCCGTGGACAAGTCCTCCACCAGCTGGCGCACCAGCTCGTCAACATCTAGCATATCCAAGCCCACTAGCGTGGCAATGTACTAGGTCCGACCTCCAACGACGATGGCAGCTGCATACATGAAAAAAAACGAAATAAAAATGTAAAATGTAAATAAACTGCCAATAACATTAAAAATAACATTTACCTGCAATTAATGGGTATCTGCTACGACGACGACGACCTCACAGCCACGACAGA
>JAUESO010000285.1:0-88964 GCA_030914385.1 Drosophila antonietae
TTTTCTATGACTCCTTCAGACCCCTTCCAGCTGCTTTACTCTCAACAGCTAAGCGCAAATTAGCCTCTGCTCTATCGAAAACATCTTCAAGCTTCGGTCGCTTCAAACAAGTGCATGGACTTTAGCATTCAGGGTATATGCAGCTAGTGAGAAAAGGCAACAGCAAAATGCCCCAGAGCCCAATAAGGGAGATGGGAATTTTGCTAAGAATTTTTCATTTCCTTTTACGCAGCGTGTGTGTCAAGTGGGATTGGTTTTGGGAGGGGCCATAGATATTATTGCTACGTTCCAGCATCCCTACCTCCTGCCACTACGCAATCTCAATGCTGACGCTGTCCCATTCAGACGATTCAATATATATACACATATAAGATTGTATATATATGTGTATATTTAGCTGAGAAATGTTCGTATATCATTTATGTATTCGGTTTATTGTCATATGTGTGACAGCCAATGAAGTGTCCCGCCAATGGACTGAGTTCCTGGCCACTTCAACTACAAATACAACAAATGGGGGCGGATATTGCCAGCCACTTTAAGTTACACAGCATCAAATGGAAATCTCATGCGTCAGAGCTAATATGCTACACACTGAGCTATTGCTGCAGGCATCTCCTAAAAGCAATATATATTTTATAAATACTATATATATAAGAGTACTATTTGAGTTATTTGTTTCATGTAGGCACAAGTGCGAAAGGCGTAAACATATTCATCAATTTATCTGCTATATGTTATTGAAATAAATAAAAAAATAATTATAAAAATACTTAAATATGAAAATCTGTTTAAAAATTAAATGCAGAATAAGAGGAATTTTCCACATGCAATTGAAATAGTATTTGAAATTATAAATCAAGCAACGAACTTTCATTAAATTCGAAGAAAGAGAAAATGAATTTATAAAAAAATCTAATTTTGTTTTTACATTTATTTGATAAACTGTAGATATACAAATTACAAGAAAAAAATGTTTTTTTTTTTTTAATCATTGGAAAATGTTCAAAAAAAAAAATTAGAAAAATTTCATTTTTTTTTTTTGTTTTTTAACTAACTTTGAAAATTTTAAATCTGCTTTTAATAATTATTTTATATATTAAATTTTTCAATATTCAATTATTTTTTAATATTTTGAAAAATTTATTGTTATTTTTTATTTTATAAATATTTATATTTTTTCAATTTTTTTATAGTTATTTATTTATTTATTTCATATATATATATATATATATTTTTTTTTTTTTTTTTTATGATATTTTTTATTTTATTTGTTTTTAATTTTTTATATACATAAATTTGTATCTTAACCATATAATTTAAAATTTCGAATATCTTCTAGTCAACCTAAACCTACTCGATCAGGCCTATTTCTGCTTCGTGTGATTATTGTTTATGTATTATAAACTTAATTTGGTTAGGTTTCTGACCATAAACTTTGATTATCAAATCAAATCTGAACTTTAAAATGGTTTTCGCACTTCGTGCCTCAACCTACCCAAACACTTTCTTCCCGCTCTCGACTGGCTGGCTGCTCATTCCCGTCCCTTGGCTCGGCTGGCACTGGCTCGTTTCCACTTTGGCTGTCATGTACAATAAATGAAATCAAAAAGGCAAAACCGATTACAAAACTTGTCAAAGTTGTTTGCCTGGCCGACAATCTACTGATAATTACTATCTGGGGACCACTAACTTATAGCTGAAAGTCTTTGCCCGCACCACTGACCTGGCTGTCTGCATGCTCGGCCCTCTGCCGCCCTCTGTCCCAGCCCTCACTCTACCCCACATTGCATCTCTCTTGGCATTCAACTTGTGGATACTTTCTTGCGGCGTCTTGAACTTTGCTCAAATTCCCAAATACTCTTGGCAAAGGTTACACTGCCTTGCCTATGAATTGTGTAAGCAGTACAAGTGCCAACTGCCTAGCTGAACTGAGCTGTAAGTAAAGCTATGCAGCTGTAAAAGAGCTAGAGATTCTTCTTTAAGCTACGACTGCTCTATATTTTTGAATGAGTTGATTTGGGTCTATATATCATGTGATATATCTATTGCAAATGCAGATATCAAGCTGAAACTTGGCGTTGCTTAGCTTTAACCTAGCTCCCAGCTATTCAATTGATATACAACTATATATATCTATGAACTAAAGTATCTGAAGAGCTTTTATAATGCAATTCTCTTTATTTAGTGCCCTGTATAGCTTATCCTTTAATTGAATTGCTGAATTCGTCCAGATCTATTCTGAAAGTCTTCCAAGCATCAATTTCTTCTTCTCTGCAACTCTGTTTAGAGTATCTACTATTCACATTTCTCCGTTGGCTATTTAACTTTTATTTATTTATTTTTTTTTTCATCTAAAGTATAGAGGCAAAGAAGAGCAGGTCTCTGGCAATCAGCGAATCGAAATCGAAAAGGCAAAACGTGTGTCAGCAGAAAACTGCGAAACTGAGCTCAAGACGCGCGCAACACGATGCCTGTCAAGGCACAGAAAAAAAAAAGAAAAAGCAAACAAAGAATCCAAGTGCGAGTACTCTAATAAACCATACACGACTATAATATACCCTCTTTTATTCTGCTTTCATTAGTTCTGTGTATTATGCTATGTCCGATTATGATATAAAATTCTTTGTTCTGCTTTCTATCTAAGCCCATCTAAAGGATTTGATTTCTTCTACTTCTTTGGTATACCTCCAAGGGTTATACTATATCTTTTGAAACTGAAGGTACTCTGAGGAAAAGAAGTAGCCAAAATAAATAGGTATATATCTTATATATAGACTTACAAAATTGATGATCTCTAGATTTTAAAATTCTCTAGCTACGCTAGAAAGCGAGATGGATATGAACAGAAGCTAAGAAAAAAGATGTCAAATGAATCTAGGATAACAAATGATACTATACATAACTATGCTCTATAGACTATATTGACTATATAGACTACATATATAGGGTGTTCGAAAGAGCAAAAGAAAAAGCCAACTTGCTTGCAGATTGGCAAAGCTGCCACGCCCACTATTTCTAGCAAAGCACACATATATATATATATATATATATATATAAATAAAGATGTATAAAGTTATATAGAGATGTATGTATATATATATATGTAGATTTATATACATACACGGAATGTCATCTATAAATAACAAGAATTTTGCTGTTGTATGTTTTGTTGCAATTATTTAACTTTTCATAACTCATCTAACTAATATTGCAATCTGCGCGCTAAATATTTGTTGACAACACACACACACACACGCACACACTCCCCAAAAATGGGGGCGTGGCATGTGTGACAACATTGTTGACTTGTCGACTGAAAGTCTCACTTGCGAATTCAGTCAAATATTACTTTGCAACTGTTGCAAGCGCTTTGCAGCGAGTTGTTGCTGCTGGGCGAGTGATGGGCGGTGGGTGCGTTGGGTGCGTTGGGGGCGTTGGGGGCGTGTTGGCTTAACGGTATTCGGTTGCAACTTGCAACGCAGCGCACACATTGCAACTGCGGACTAATTAAATATGATAAATATGAGACGAGCAACTTTTGCGGCGCGTGTCAACAGCTGAGATGAGGGATTTATCAGCTAAAAACTCAGCTCTTCTCTGCCTCCTCCTGGCCTACGTCTCTACAACTTTAGCAGCTTATAAAGTTGCATTTTAAGCTGCAACCAAATTTCGCTAACAACTATTTCTATGGCAGCGTAATTTGAGAAATCGAACAAATTTCAAGCCCCCAAGCAATTGGACTTGTTTTTCTAGCTAGCTAATTAGACTGCAGCTAATTAAGTAGTTTATATACTTGGCTTTATCAAAAACCAGAAATTCTCATTTACACATTACAAAAATATAAATACAATAAAATATACATTACAAAAGCAACAAAAGCTCATATTAAATAGTTGGCAAGGCAACGAGAAGAGAGCTGCGAGAGAAGAGTAACGAGTTGATTGTAAATAGAACTTGGTAAATACCGAATGGGGTGAAACAAAAAAAAAGAGATTAGAAAGTAGAGAATGAATTGATATGCGAATAGTAGACAGTAATAATAGAAAGTAGCGATTACAGAATATCAAGTAGTGAATAGCAAGAAGCGAGTAAATAGATGAGTGTAGAGAAGAGAGAGTTTTGACTTGAGAGTAGCAAGTAGGGAGTTACGAGTATAGAGCTAAGATCTGAGGAAAGCGAGTAGCGAGTAGCGTGTAGAGAGTAAAGAGCTGAGATTTGAGAGTAGAGAGTAGAAAACAGCGAGGAGCAAGTAGTTAGTGAGCAAGAGTGCATAAATAGCGAGTAGCGAGTAGATAGTAGAGATTAGCGAGTAGCGAGCAGCATGTAGAGAATAGTGAGTGGTGAATAGGGAAAAGAGAGAAGAGAGTATGAAATAGTGAGTAGCGAGTTATATGAGTTATACATAGATTCACTGTTTAAGGAGAGGCGAGTAGAGAGTAGCGAGAGCGAGTAGGGAGAAGAGAGTATGGAATAGTGAGTAACGAGTTATACGTAGTGAATAGAGAGTAACAGAAAGTTTTACTGTTCAGTGAAAAGCGTGTAGAGAGTACAAAGTAGCGAGATGAAAGTAGCGAGAAGAATGTAGCGAGTAGGGAGAAGAGCGCATCAAGCGAATATGGAGTAGCAAGTAGCGAGAGTAATGAGTCGAGAATAGGGAGAAGTTCATCATGAGTAACTCAAAGTGAATTTCTTTCCCTTAAGCTTTAGTAAAATTCTATACTCATTGTTCACTAAGAAACAAATTGTGCGTAAAGCTAGATCAACTCTTCATTAATTACAACAGCAGGGCAAATACGATAAAAAAAAAAAAAAGTAACAACAAAAGGAAACGACAAGTAAAGATCAATGACTGCTAAGTTAAGCAAAAGCATTCATTGCATATCAATGCAGGCAATTGTCTTTCTCTTAAGCAAGTGAAACCTTTTGTTCTAGCTGCTCAGCCAATTAACAACATTTAAAAAGGAAAGGAAACCTCTGCTCGTAATTATGGAGATAGTGCACAGCGATTAGCTGGATAATTTGTGGTTCGTGCTGGAAAGTGCATTAGAGCTATGTAGTATAAGACGCTCATGTGTCAAATACAATCACCTATTGGCCTGCTTGCGACTCAGACATCCATCAAAATGCATTCTGAAGTCCATTAAAGCTCTGTTAACGTGCCGCAAGCTCCACTCATTGTTTCACAGACTAATCAAAGTTAATCCAAATCGTACTTGGATCCAGATTTCACTTGCAGATCGTCACGCGCCACAATCTGGGAAAAAAAAACTCTTGCACTCAATTAGCAAAAACTCAGACAAAGGGCAGAGAGAGACTGCGACAGGAATAGATTCAAGGGCAAGGACATGCGAGACATCAGGATGTGGGACTCCAGGTTGCTGTGTGACACATTCAAGGCAGACAAAAAAAAATCGGCGACAGTTTTTAGGCCTGGTCCAGCTGCCGCGCCCACTGCCCCTTCCCCATCATTCCGGCCAACATAAACCCCAGCCAGGGCAGGCAAGTTTTTCGATTATGTGCTCGTAAAAGTTGGCTCGTTTGTTGCTTTTGTTGCGAGGCCCACACAAATATCCTTTGTCCACACACAAAAACAAAAGCCGCATGTTTCACCAGGGCCTCGACCCGTATGCGGGAAAAAGAGTGAGCGGGGCCATTGTCATAAACAAGTAATAAAAAAATATAAAAAGCTGAGAACGCGGCGCGCTGTGATTACCATGTGATCATCATCAAAACCAACAGCAACAGACACCCGTCCCACCCAGCCCCAGTCCCCTTGGCTCGCTCCATCACTCACGCTCCCCACTGTCATAAAGCCGTCGTGCTTCCCCCGTCCAACGGGCATTTACCATCTGCTACTTAACTGCTTTTGTTGTGTTGTCTCTGACTGCGTACGCGTAGCCCCCGCCCCGAGAGCGACAGCTTTTCGAGTTCTTAGAGGCGAGTGTGGGGTTTAGAAATGCCATAAACAGCTTTGCGAGAGTTTTATCTTTGACTAGAGACCAGAACTAGGTCAAATCCTGATCGGTAAATTAAGCAGAAAGATAACGAAACCATAATTGATTTTAACTGCCTGCTAAATGCACGCAAGCCAACAAGTTGCTCTCAGAGTGTGACTAGCTTAAGATCCAATCAAATTCATAAAATAAAATGGGATATTAGTTGTGATTTAAAAATGCTTTCTAGAGCTGATGAAGTTTCGATTAGGAATGTATATACATGTATATAGTATGCTGTTTTAACTTTGACTGAAACTGAAAATAGGTAGAGAAAATGCTTTACTTTAATATTACCTATAATATATTATAGTCGTTTGCTTCCTTCTTATAGTTCAAGCCCAATCGAAAGCAAAATGGGCAAATCCAGGGGGATAGCGAGAAAGAAAGCGAGAGCAGCAACGAAGGCGAGAGCGAGAGCGACAAAGAGGGCGAAAGCGCAAGCAACAGCAAGAGCAGCGAGAGCAGAAACGCGTGAGATACCAGCAACGAGTGCCAGACAGAGTGCGAGAGCAATAAAGAGAGAAGGAACGATAGCGAAAGAGAAAGCCAGAGCTAGTGCGAGAGCAGTAACGAAAGCGATATCAAGAGCGAAAAAGAGATGGAGAGTGAAAGCGAGGGCGACTGCGAGGGCAAGATCCAGAGCAAGACCTGGAGCGAGAGCTAAAGAGTATGACTCTTTTCGGTTGAGCCTGTAAACAGTGCGTGAACGATTAAGAGTTATATACGCACTATGATTGGTGATATTAGTTTGAAGATCTGTCAAGTGACAATGCATAAGCAAGAAAAGAGAAATTGAACAACATCTGAAAAGAACAAACTGCATATGGTAGTCTACAAGTATTCGTACAAAAAAAAAAAAATGAAGAGTGATGTAAAGTGAGTCAAAGAGGCGGTGTGAGAGACAAGAACTGCAGTCTGATTAAAATGCGAAAAGAACAAAATTGCATTATTTACTTTCTCATAAAACATTGAACCATCTTACCTAATCTGTAATCTCAATCAACTTGGGTTTATAATAATATATTATAATACTTTGACTACAATTCTTATGGTACTTTAATGAACTATGTAGCTTAGACAAGTTCAGATTTTTAGACATATAAAGAGAGCTCCTTTACCTATCCAGAGAGTTGCTTAAGCCAACTTCTTGGCATTCTAAGCATATCTAAGGCTTTACACATTCAACTTAGGGAAATTTCTTTATACAGGGTATATACTACATCATTGCAGAGAATTATACAGAGCATATTTTTGTAAGACTTTTCTTCATTTGGAACTTCAATTGCAAACAATTTTAGTGCAACTTTAAGAATGAACCTCGCTGTGGCTATGTTGAGGGTCACAGCCAGAGCCAATTGCTTTGACCCTAAGAGGTTGTTGTTGTTGTTGCTCTTTGTTGTTGTTTGTTGCCGGAGGGTGTGCCAAGACGAGCGAAGCTGTAACGCAATGGGTTTATTGTTGTTCGTCTATTTTTGGCACGTTTTGTTTGTTCGTGCGCCATTTGCCTTGACTCCAATGCTGTTCATAGTAAGCATACACACGCACACACTCGCACACACTCGCACACACTCATGCTCATGTGCAAGCAGTTTCGTCCTTTGGTTTTCTGCAGCAGCTAAGGATGACAATTTATTGTGCGCTTGAGGTTTCATTGCGCTTTTCGTGCGTGCGTAAGTGTGTGTGTGTGTGTGTGTGTGTGTGTGTGTGTGTGTGCGTATGTCTTAAGGTGTATAGTGTTTACTTATGCATGCAGACTTTAAACTCGCATCCCTCATGCGTCACAGCTACAGTTGCCATCATCTTGCTACCTTTTGAGGCACTTAGCCCCCACCCGCTGGGTCCCAGTGGTTGCTGCTGCTGCTGCTGCTGCTGCTGCTGCTGCTGCATGCCACATGTCTCTCGCACGTCGTCGCCTGCCTGCGCAAACAATTCATTTTTAATGCAAATATTTTTCTTTATTTTTTTACAGTTCGGCCTGAAAATCATCTTCTTTAGCAACGATGATGCTGTGACGTTGACGGCGACTGTCGAGCGGATCAAAGGTTAAAATAAACTGGGACACGTCATGTAAATGTTTACACATCATCACCAACATTCAGCTAAGCAAACATATCGACCTACTCATCGAGTGTGACGCCCGCTTCAGCTACTCCCCTCCGCTCCCTGTGTGTGGGGCTAAGCGCGAGCCACGGGTTGGGGTATGGGCTGCACATTATTGGCGCATATGTTCAACACAAATTCCACAGATTGATGTTGGAATTTTTTTATTAGCATTTCTATTTGCACTGCCCTTAAAGCCAGCGCCACCCAGCCACCCATGCCACGCCCAGTTGTTGTTGTTGTTGCTGTTGCTATTGTTTTTTGTGTCCTCTGCCCTTTGTCTGCCAGTTGCCAACAAAGGCATTTTTCAATTGTGTTTTTTTTTTTTATCATTTTTTTTTTGCTCTTTATTTACTTTGATTTTCTCACTGTGTGCGTGTGCGTGTGTGTGTGTGTGTGTTTATGAGCCTAAAAGCGTAAATCGATTGATTTCATGTTGATTACATTGATTTGCTGCCACTGCTGCTGGCTGCTGGCTGCAGGCTGTTCTTCTTTTTCCAATAAGCCTCTTTAAGCTCAACATTTGCCCGCAGATTTAGTTTCAACTCGATTGTTGATTCAGCCAGCCCGCAATCCATTTATATGGCCGATAAGTTCCGTTGCAAAATACGTTGTTTGTTATAATAATTGAAAATGGGAAATCAACGTATAATGGTTTTGTTAAAAGTATGCAACAGGCGGAAGGAGGCGTGGCAGACCCCATAAAGTATATATAAAGGGGTGACGAGAAAAGTTGATATAGCCATGTCCGCCTGTCCGTCCGGCCAACCGTCCGTCCGTATGAATGCGTCGATCTCGGCAACTATAAGAGCTAGAGACTTCATTTTGTTAGGTCCGTGTATTGCACGCGGTATACGAGTTTGATGCAGAAAATCGATAAGTATTTCAGTATCAGAGTTATCGATTTAAACATTTATCGAGCATCAGCTATAAAATGATGTATATAATAACTAAAGCATGTCCATGACAATTTCTTTTCAAGGCATCCTAACTAATCTGAACAAAGAATTGCTACTATATCAAGCACAGCTCCAAGAGTAGGCTCTATCAAATAATATATATATTTTTCTGTTTATTCAAATTGTCTATACGTCTCATGTCTCTCTGCAATTCATATGGGCCACTGAAACTGAGAAATGTCCCTTCTAAGAGCTTAGCCTTGAACCCTTTCTTAAAGCGAATTGATAGCTAGAAAAGGCAAGTGGAATTCCATTGGCTAACTAAAGAACTATGCCGAATTGTCTTCAATCTGATTAGGGACTATCTGTTGGCTGGCTGTTGAAAGCGTTATCCTTTCACACTTCATGGCGCCCCGTTCTGTTATGATGCGATGCTGAAGTATATAAAGAGTTCGCACTACTCAATGATTTATATATATATATAGAAGGGTTAAGGCGGGAGACTTTAAGTTGGCAATGATGACGTTCGGCTGGCAACAAAAGCAACTGGCAAATATAAAAAGAGTCAAATAGAAATTTGAAAATCTGCGAATAGAATGAATGGGGATGTGATGAATGGGGTAGGGGCAGCGACTGGCAAGGCAAACCAAAGAAATTTTCTATTACGTATGCCAAACACGACACGAAACTTAAAAACTTTGCACGATAAGCCAAAGCTGGGGCGGAGATGGATTAGGAGCTGGGGCACTCACTCACTCCCACTCACTCGCTCACTCACTCAGTGCTCAGTGTCGTTTATGAGAAGCGGGTAGAAGGGTATGCTGGCCCGCAAGAAAGAGAAGCGAAAGAAAAAGCATGAAAATACAAAGTGAAATAAGCGCCAAATAGAAGAAAGCAAAGGTTGACGATGTGATTGCAAGGGGTGCCAAATTGTCAAGAGGTTGTCAACCAAAGGAAGACAGAAAAAATATTTGAAATATCTGATGTATGTGTGACGAGTCCAGATACCCTGTAAAAAGAGCCAACCCAGCCCCAAACCAAGTTGATTTAATTGGCATCCGATTATCATGTATGAAATTTCGTAAAACTGAAAATTGAACTGGATTGATAAGATCTTAAACTAATGCAAACCCTTAACTACATTAAAGAAGGAATTCATATACCAAATTTCACAAAGCTTTGAGTTCTACTTGCTGATCTATCTACAAAATTCACATAGATCATTTAAGTGAATGGATAGATATTATATAAAGGAGCTTATCTAATCTAGTTCTAGTTAAATCCATACATAAACATAAAAGCTTAATAAACAATTGTCTCGCATGCACACACAAAGTTCCATGATACCCTTTACATGACAATCATTTGTCTACAGGGTATTCCCGGCGGGGAATAAAGAAATTTTTTGGCATTAAGGCTGAAAATCACGTACGCCGGATTTCTGTTCCTGTATATTTTCTATGTCAACGATGCCAACAGCGCTCTGCTACGATGACAATCATGATGACGTAGAACCCAATAATGAAATCATTCTGCAAGCTGATCATCATCATTATTATGATGGCACAGGGGTGGAACTAAAAGGGGGCGGAACATTGACAAAGCGCCGTTGAATTGAAATGAAATTGAAAATTATGCAAGTGTGTGGATCTTCAATTGTCTGAGTGTGCGTGTCTTTAGGCGAGTGTATGACTGACTGTGTGAGTGTGAGTGTGTGTGTGAGTGTGAGTGTGAGTGTGAGTGTGAGTGTGAGTTGTTCGTTATGAAGCTGCTTGTTTGACTTGACTGGTTAATCAACTAGTTAAGTGAATTGGCTGAGTGTGCTCTATAGTAGACTTAAACATGGGTGGTGCGTGAAGGGTGAGTGGTGAGTGACGAGGAGGTGGTGCAGGTGGTTTGATAACAGAGTTCAGCTGCAACTGTTATTTATCTGGTTTAATTTATGAATACCACTAGCTGAATACTAATAGTGGCTTGATGTTAGACAAAGAAAGAGGGAGAGAGAGAGAGCGCCTGAGTGGTTGGGTAGGTGGTGCAGTTGATGCTAGACAGAGAGAGAGTGAGTGGGCGATGCAGCTTGCTTAATTTTCTTTTCTTACTACTACTCAAGCTATGCTCTCAGCTGGTTTAATTATTGTGGTGCTAGTGGCTCAGTTGCACCACAATTGCTTGTTACCCGAAGTGGCGTTAGTGGTGCAACTTTGGGGAAAAAGAAACATTTGAATGAGCTTTTAAGCTCATCCGCTCGATTGGCATAGTTTGCATTGGGGCTGGGTGGTGCAGCAATTTAACTTGGTTGAGTGGTTGAACTATTCTCATTTGCACCACATTCGCCTTTGATCTGCTGCATTCATAACTTGCCAGTACTTAAATATAATTAAGTAGGGCATACATCATTTGGAAATAAAAGTGTTTTTTTGGGTGGTGCAACAGTTAATCTAGCCAAATGCTGCGCACGCTGGTGCTGCAATTGGTATTTGGCTCATGCATGTCATTCTGCAGTCATCTACATTTATTTCATCTTTCAGGCCACTTTTGTACATGTGGTGTGAATTGTTGATCATACAGCACAGCAGCACGTTAACCAGAATAGCTCATTAGGTAGCTCAGCTTTTAACCAGCTTTTGTCTGATTGAAATGGGTGGTGCAGCTGCAGGTGGTGCATGCGGCTCGATTAGTACAATTGAAATTTGACTTGAGCTCAAAATTGAAGCGTTCCATATGCGTGCTGACCACAAGTCGAACTAGCTCATGCAACAAGCCCCCCCCCCCTCGCTCACTTACCTCCCAATCCACCCTTTATCTAACCACTGACATCACCAGCACCCACTGTGGCAATCGTCCTTCCCGTTGGCTTATAGCCCAGGGATTTTGCTTTCAAGTTTCTGTTCGTTGTTTGCTTAAACACAATTTTTGCAGCAACCGCAGCTGCCCAGAGTGCCTCTTCCGCCTCACCCACCTCACCCACTGCCTTGAATTGCGGTTTCTTGTTTCATAGTTTTCAATTCCGCTGTTCCTCCCTTCCTCTTTTTTCATGTTCCCTATCTCACTCTTCTGCAGAACATTTCCTATTTTTTTTCCCAGTTTTCAACGAGTTTTCTTTTCGAGCTGCATCTGCTGGTATTTTGCCCAAAAACCACCCATCCGTCGGCCTTCCTACTTCCCCCTCCCCATGGCATTGCGTTCCACTTCGAGCGAATGGCTAACGAAAATTTTATTACAAGTTTTCTATAATCGACTTTCAGCTTGTGGCCGTCGAGCTTTTTGGCTCCAGTTTTGTTTCGCTTATCGCAAATATCGTTAAGCTGTTAGTTAGCGTTCACCCCGACGGAAAGTGGGCGCTGCAGCTGTGGCTATTATGTGTTTTTATCGAAATCCACATTTATCGAATTGCCGCCACAAGCCACATCAATTTGCGAGTTAGTTATAGCAGCTATTGCCGAAAGTCCAAAAATATCCGGGCAAGTGCTTTGCTGGCTGAAGTTTATTTAATAAGTCGATAACTGTGGCGAAGAATGCAAGCCTTAATTAAGGACTAACGAATGAGTTAAAAACAACGAATATTGAACAGCGAAAGAAGTTAACGAAATTAGAAACATTGAGTAATTAGCAGCGAAAGCACAGCAAGCAAAGCCAGAGAACTTATTTGGAGGCTTATCTATCATAGTTGGGCTAATAGCAACGAGTAGAAAATAAAAACGAATAGACAACAACGATTATGAAACTGCGATTAGAGAAAAAGAGAGAGATAAAGATAGAGTGAGAGAGAGAGAGAGAGAGAGAGAGAGAGCGAGTTTAGAGACCAACGAGTAATTGCTAACGAACGAGCAAATAGATAACAACTAATTGATATCAACGAGTAGATGACAATGAGTAGATGCCAACGAGTAGAAAACAATACAATAGAAAACAAACGAACTAACTATTTTCGAGTAATAGCGAATAGAGAAGAACGAAAATAGAAGTAGAAGACCAAGTGGATGGCAACGAGAACACAACAGCGAGTAGAAAAAACGGGTAGCCAACAGTGAGTAGAAAACTAATAATATATAACATAAAATAATACTATATAAGAGATATATTAACTAGGAAAGAACTAATATTAATGAGCAAATAACAACGAGTAAATTAAGTCGCCTAAAACAATAACGATTAAGGCAAAACAATTTCAAGCAGACAAAAGAAACCTTGAAGAATACGTGTTAAATTGCAGTTGTTGTTGCTGGTGGCTCTTTAAAGCAACAAATTGCGGTACTCGTTATTATTATGGCCAACACACACAGAGACAAAGAGAGAGAAAGAGGGAGGGAGAGAGAGAGGGAGAGGTAGAGGAGCGACACACTTGAGCCTGGTTTTTGCAAATGCGGATGTGGATGCGGATGCGGATGCGGTTCAGGATGTGAAAGCTGGAGCGTGAGGTACTTGTGTCATTTGTAATTGAAAATGAAAATGCAGAACAAACAACAACAGCAACAGCCGCAGGAACAACAAAAGGATATGCCGACAAGCACTGAGAACAGCAAAAAAAATATATAGTAGCATGAACCAATGAACAAGACTGCAAGATACCCTGCAAAGAGAAATCAAGGAGTGCAGACTTGAAGGAAAAAGCGAATAAAAACAAATATTTACATATGTAACTGATATAAACTACTTTGGCTGTACGATTTGAAAGTTGTCACCTGAGCAGAGTCTGAATTCACTTAGGTCGCCCTCTTCACTCCCTCGTAATCCCTTCCATTACAGGGTAACATGCCAACGAGCTGTTAAGTCAAAGTTGGTGCAAGCGAGAGAGACAATTGGCGAATGGCAGCCAATAATAGATGTAATACTTAGAATGCGCGAAACAGGAACCGAAACAGAAACAGCAACATCAACAGGGAAAAAGGACAGGGAACGGAACAGGGAAAGTAACGGCACAACAAGGACTTTTGCCGCTATTGCTCTGTCAATTTATATGCCGTTAGCGTGCTGTCAATGAGCATGAATGCGAAGTGCCTGCCAGCTCTAGACAGCTAGACCCAAACAACTAACCCGCCTCCAACACCTACCTCCCCCGTCATACAGTTCCCATCCTCCGCCCCACTAACCCCTTCTGCACGCGCTCTCCTCTAACCAGTCGCGCGCCTGTTCGCTGTCGCCTGTCGAACGAGACACATTCGTCAATTGTTGCGTGAGCAACAGAGATGAGAGCGCTTCACGTGTTCTCCTCGTGCGTGACACGAGTTGCACTTGTTTCTCATCTGCAAGATGAGTATCTTTACGATTGAGGACGGCTATCGTTGCAAGTTTATAATTCTTTCTGGAGGTTTTTTGCTCTAGTTAGAAATGTAAGCGATGAATGAGTTCGATCACATTCGTATAGAATTCAATTAATAGCAAATTCTTGTTTGGCTAATAATATATATATACATTATACTTACCGAACAAGATTTTCATGTCGTGTCACGTGACTATCTCTAGTCCTAAATATTTTGTTTGGGTATCGAAAGCCACTAAAAACTTTGGACTCGGGACACACTAATCAACAAACATTTACGCCGACATTGCGTGCATATTAAACAGTCAAAGCCAGTCAATACACACACACACACACACACACACACACACACGCACACATAGAATGAGGCAGGCGAAAGAGTTATTAACTTGGCTGGCAGCAAACGTCGCACCTCTACAGTTGCACCGCTTAACTCCAGCAACCCTTAACACAACCAAACCCCGTGCTCCAATAAGCTGCTCATTTGAAGCGGGCAGTGTGAGCAGGAGGCGGCGAGGGGGCGTGGTGGGGCACTGAGAGCAGCGTTACGTAAATTATATTTAGCAATTTATCATTTAAAAGTTTAATGTGCCTCTATAAATTCCAGTTGCATGACTCCCACTGAGTGGGAAGGAGGAGCAGAGCAACGACTTGTGGGGTTAACAAGGGGTGGGTAGAGGTGGGAATTGGTTAGGTTAGGTTGGTGCTAGAACGTAAGGGGTAAGGGTTCTGCTATGTATTTGGTGGCATGTCTGCTATTAGTTGCAAAATAAATTGCTGAGCCCTTCAAACCAGCAGTAGTTGATGAAAAGCGCCTTGAAGGTCAAATGTGAACTGCACAAAAGTGAATGAATAGATGTGAATGAAAGTGAATAAGCAATGAATTCCAAAGGCGCATAGTTGGACTTTAACTGACTCTAACTAGCTGACAAGGTTGGGGACTGCCGCTCCTCTCTCTCTCTCTCTCTAGAGATTATCTCATATTGTTTCCTTTTTTGTTTTCTCCCACTGCATTGAGCTGAGTTTTAGCTCAAGTATCCGTTGAGCTTTTGCTGAGTTATGTGGAAACCTGATAGCTCGATGAACTCAGCTTAGTTTCTATTATAGCCAGAATTGTATGTACGTATGTAAAGCCAATTAAAGTTTGTAGGATTCTTATCTCGAGATTAAAAAGTAAATAAATATAGTTACAAGTCTAGATGATCTTTCCGAAACTAACAATTAAAACTTAATAAGCACTCTGACAGCCAGTTAAGCACATTATCAATGGGTAGCATAAGCTGTTAAGTTATATACTTTAATGAGTTGAGAATTTTATTGAGACTATATCAAGCAAACCCCAGCTAAACATTGCCAAGCACTTTAACAGCCAATTGAACTCATGCTCCTTTTTGAGTAGAAACAAAATTTCGAAACATAAATATTAAATTCAAATATGAGAGAAATATCTATAATCAATTAACCCAAAAATATTTCAAATAACTTTTAGCAGTCAGCAATGAATATTCCAACATTACAGATTAAGCACAATTATTAACAGCTGACTGCTAAAATTTAACATAAACATTAGCAGAGATCTTAGCAGAGACCTTTAGCAGAGATCTTAGCAGAGATCGTAGCAGAGAGCTGATTTGTGAAAATAATAAAATAAGCAACAGGAAATGTAAAGAATTTAACATTAACTTAAGTCAATTTAGTAGACATATATATTTTGATATACAAAAATTTATAATTAAAAATTTGGTTTAAATTACAATCAGTATAAAATAAAAATAAGCATAAAATTTGTCTAGAATTTGAAAGTTCTAGTCAAGTTTCGAACTCAAGCTCGAAGGCAGCTAAAAATAATAATAAAAAAAAAATAAATAAAATAAATAAAGAGGAGATGAGCTTGAATGAGGAATGTGAGCGAAAAGTCAAGAAAAGAGTTGAAACATATTAAGGGAAAACTATTTGCCAGCGACAGGAGCCGAAGGAAGCAGATTAAAGGAATGCGACGGCTGATGTGGGCAGGCTAGAGAGATGAGGCTAGAAGGACGAAGAAGAACGAAGGACATAGTAAAACGCAGCACGTGACAGGCAGCACGTGGCAAGTGGCGACCAGGACATATCCCAAACAGCGTCTGCCCACTGGCAACAACTACTTCGCCTGCTAAGACTCCTGCTACATTTGCTGTTGCTTCCTGCTGCCCGCTGTTCATTCTACTACTGTTCTACTGCTCTGTGCTCTTGGTTCTGTTTCTTCTGATTCGTCGTGCTCTTTCTTTTTGTTGTCCCTGTTGCACCTCTCGGCTCCTGCTGCTGATGCTCTTCCTGCTGCTGCTACTCCATCTCCTGCCGGCTCTTGCAATTTGTTTAGTGTGTGAAAATGAAACATTTTTTCAGCACACAGCCCCTCTCACTCCTTCTCTGTATGTCTCTCTCTCTCTCTCTCTGGCTCACTCAGACTGTTTCTTAGCCGAGTTTTGTCGTCCTGCAAAGACGTCGCACAACACGGCGAATGATTGATGGTTGCCGCTGAACGGGAAGCGCTGCAAACAAATGGAAACTTTTGTTTCTTGCATAATAAAATAACGGTAAGCAGCAGCAGCAGCAGTCGCAGCACCACCACAAAAGGAGCCGCAGGACAACGAGCAGCCGCATTCAATTCCAAAGCCTGGACTTGAACCATAAAGCCAAAAGCAAAAGACAAAGACGACAAATCTCGCAGAGTCAGAGAAAAAAAGTTTACTGAAATCACAAATGCTCTAAAATATTGCAGCTTCATAGGGTATATAGAGTATTTAACTGAAGTATATTGCATATACAATGTAATATATACATCTATATCATTGTATAGTATTGTGTCTATATAGTCAGATGATCTGCAGCTATATATTCTTTTCTTATGCTAAGGTCTTGGTGCAGAAAACAGAAGTTAGTTTAAGTTTCATCAGATCTTATGAAATCTATTTAGCAATATACTACTTTTTACTACTATCTAATACTATATTCAACATTATATTATATATGTATTCAAAATATTATATAAATATTCAAATATTCCCATTTCCATGCATACCATTCCATTATTCAGGTATACCCCATTTGCTTTTCATGTTAGGGCAGACACTTAAACAATCAGCTTGCGCTTAATTCTTTTGACCCCAAAAGAATTTTTCAATTTTACGCCAAGATAAGTTTTTGCCCAGGCCCCGTAATTTTTCAACTCAAGGCGCGGACAGAGCGCAGCAACAAAGCTGGATGAGTGTTAGACGTCGTTGAGAGGCTAGCATCTGTAAGCTCATAACTTGTGTAGATATTAATATGAGTTGAGAGCCTTAACTGTCAATCAAGCAAGTCAATCAATCAATCAACTGTAGAAACTCTATTGAAAATTCTTCATAGAGTTGAAAAATCACGAACATATTTAACATTTTGAACAATGATTGAAGCAATGAATTAATCAACTAATGAAACTCTTACCTGTTTTTAATTGATAACTAATAAAGCTTATAAGCTGTGATTGATCACCAATTAGTCAATCAAGCTATTCAAAAAATCTATCAACTAGTGAAAGCATTGAGAATTTCCCTATATTTGTTTATCAATCAATGTATCAGTGAATCAACCAATTAGTCAATCAATTAGTCAATCAATCAGTCAATCAATTATTCAATCAATCAATGAACAATCAATGGTTAGTTTACAACAATTTCCAAAAATACATAGTTAAGCTACTACGCTGTGATTGTGATTGTGTGATTGATAATCAGTCAATCAATCAATCAATCAATCAATCAATTATTGAATCTATGCTGGACTAGATTCTTACTAATTAATTAATTAACAAAATATAAATAGTACATATAGTTAATTTTGTATCTGCTGAAGGCATTTATCTAAAGCTATGATTGATCAATCAATGTATCAAACAGTCCACTATACTACCCAGCTACTGAAACAGTTCTAGCTAGCTGAAGAGCTCTCAACGGTAAGCTACAATAATAATAGAAAATTTCAGCTGAAATTTTGTAGCTGCCTAGATGTTTTCAATCAATGCATCAATCAATCAATCAGCTAGTTAAATTTACTTGGTAAATGACAAGAATTATTTTTTTTTTATAAAGATGTAAAGTTAACTTTTGCAGTTGCTTAAGCTCTGCAAGTTCAGCAATCAGTCAATCAATCAATCAATCATTTAGATAAACAAATTTACTTATAGAGGTGCATCTATGGAGTGAAACTCTTCAAGGGTTGATCAAATGTTTTTACAAAAATTAATATTAAAATAAGCAGCTGAAAGCTTTAACTATGTGTGTGTGTGTGTGTGTGTGTGTGACATGACCGAAAACCGAAAGTGTCAAGGCTTATAAATGTCAGACATAATTATGCCTGCAGGATAATTGTTTAGACACATGAGCATAATGAAAACATGACATGTCATCCTCCGAGAATCAAACGATGAGTGTGTGAGTGTATGTGCGAGTGTGTGTGTGTGTGTGTGTGAGTGTTAATATTTGCCATATAGACAAATGTGAGCGGGTGATGCCGCACGTCTACACGGTCGCATTAGCAAACGCTAAAGGCAGCGAAAGGCTGGCATCGGCGCTATGCTGGCATGCGGTACAGTGAACACCATGCGGCAAGAACCCCAGTCGGGCAATCAAAAGCACATGCAAGAGCTCAAAGATAAAGCTGAAGCATATAACACCAGAAGCCCTAACTTTCAACTTATCCGGCTACAGCTTCGCTCGACAGACGACATACAAACACACACACACACACACCTGCGTGGCGAGGCACACGTGTGTTTTAATGACTGTTATCATTATGAATCGCATACAAGACTAATTAGTGTGTTACACATTCATCTAGCTATTGTTTGGTGGGAGACAGCAAGGCTTCTATGCATGTGCATGTGTGTGTGCGTGTGTGCGTGTGTGTGTGTGTGTGTATGTGTGCACCCCACAACCATATCCACTGCTAATACACGCATGTCCCATGTTAAGTGTTTAACATAATGAACACGCGTATTACGGAAGGAATTAACATGCCAGTTAACAAGTTAAGAATAACGCAAAAAGAAAAAAAACGAAAGGAGAGATAGAAACGAGTTAAGCACGACTGGAAAATACTCTGTGAAGAAAACGGAGATGGAGTTAAGATAAATAAGCAAGGGAGTAAAAATAAACAGATAGAGAAAGAGAGAAAAAGAGATAGAGAAAGGGAGGAAGAAAGAAAGAAAGAAAGAAAGAAAGAGAGAGAGAGAGAGAGAGAGACAATGGGATCGGAAAGATACAGAAAAATTGCAAAGAGAAAGAGATATGTAGAGGGAGAAAACATATAGAAATGTGGAAATAGAGAGAGAGAGAGAGAAAAAAAAAAAAGATATATAATTATAATATTTGTATTTTCGTATACTTAAACTATATATCTTTATAGCTTTGGCAGACATAATCAATGCCTTTCAAAGTCGTCATTGAGAATCACATTGTCTATGTATTTTTTCTTTTTCTGATATCTAAACACATTACATCTTTGTTGTCTGCTTTTCGGATATACTATCTAAATTAATTTGAATAATTCATTTGAAATTTTGGCGCCAATTAACAAATGATGAAATACCAAAGGGACTTATCGATATGCATGCACAGCTAAGCGCTAAAAATGCCAGCAGCAAGCTGACACATTTGCTTGTGCGCGCGCAAACAACATTTGAAATTAGCATTGTTTTTTTATAAATATAAATGTATCATAACCGTTTTATATTTAATTTTATTGTACTTGAGTAAATAATTTCTATTTGATGAATGAACGAATGGATTAAATTGTAGCGAGTAATAAAACAAGCCTATGCTACTTGAGATTGATTGCCAAAGCTCATATTGAAATGTAGAAACTTAGATACGTTAAATAATTAATTAAATGTTTTATTTACTCATTATTATAACATTTTTGAATGTTATTTGGGCCTTCAGCATTTGTGCTATATGTTCACCCTATTTATTTGGTATTTCGTTTTGTGGTCAGTTCTCAATAATAGTTAAATACTATCGATTACTTGAAGCTCACCTGCCGCAACATTTCTGTTGCCTGCCGGCTGTTGTTTGGGTTTTTTAGCTATTATTAAATATTAGATATGAAGGTTATTTTCGTATCGATAAATCTCATAATATAAATTAAAACATTTAGACTAACAAAAGTAATACAAATTGATGGCCACTTATAAATTCTATTGGTAATTGCAAACCGTTTAAATTTAAATTCAAATCTAAGCGTCTAAGTTTTTGTAACTCTAAGCCACAGATGTCGCTTTATAACGATTAATACTGAAATGCCAACGTTGAGTAGGCTATCGATATATCGATATACGCACATCGAGTGTTGGTCTGCACACTGCTTTTGTTGTTTTATCCACTTGTTTTTATTCATTTTTATACACTAGTCCGTTCGGTACGGTTATTGTTGTCGCTCGCGCTGTACGCGCTGTACAATCGTTTTTTTTTTATTTATTTTGTCTTGTTTTTCTTTTCAAAAAAAAAATGTTTTAAAACTTCCGTTGTGTATTGTGATTTTTTTTTTTGTTGGCTCAATGCAAATATCAAAAGTAATTCGTTAATGTCAACAATTAATGCAATAAATAAAAGTGAACGAGTGAGTGAAGAGAGTTTTATTTTGAGTGAGAGAGAGAGAGAGAGAGAGAGAGAGGCTTGCAGGCGCTCTCAAAGATTGTGTACGGTTACTATTTCTTAATGTTGTTTTTGTCGTGTGTCTGTTTACAAATGCGAACGCCGCTAACGATGCTGCTGCGGCGGTCTGCACTGCTGCTGCCTGAATTAATGCGTGCTGTTTGTATTTGCTTAGTTAATAACCAAACTAATGGTACTTGTGTTTGTGCTGGAATTTAGCATAAGTTTGCAAAGCTTAAAAAATATACATACGTACATATATGTATACATATATAAGAGCAGTGCGACGGCCATTAAAATTTCACCAAAAAAATATCATTTTATAAAAAAGAAGAAAAAAACAACGAAACGTGACTAGTTTAATTAATGCAGCAAACGCAGCAGCAAAAGCAGAAGAAGAAGCAGCAACAGCAACTACAATTACAAGTGATTTTTTTTTTCGTGCGCAGCTGACGTCGCTGTCGCCGTTGCGCCGCCGCACTTGGCTTCCATGCGTGTGTGTGTGTGTGTACTTGTAACTGGGTGGCGACTGTGCGCGCGCGCATGTGTGTGGGATTGCTGTTGTTTTCAGTTGAAATAAATGCGTGCAATTAGCATTAATACAATTACAACCAAATGGGGGTGCAATAATTGAAGAACAGCTAAAAGCAGCAGCGTCAGCAGCAGCCGCAACAAAAGCAACAAAAAACAACAAAAACAATTGCTTGGTAATTGTCATGGCGGACGAGCAGTTATTTCGTAATGCCAGCAGCTACACTAACAACTCTGTCGCAGTCGCAGCAACTGCGTCGGTTGTAAAGCGCCGTTATTACACGGATACGCACACGCACGCGCGCCTGCCTGCTCACTCGCACTCAAGCAGTCGTACGCATGTACACATGCACACACATAAACGCACTTGTGCGTGGCTCTCTTGCACCACACACACACACACAGTCGTATTCGCTGCAGGCAGCGTCTCTCTATCACTTCTTCAGTTTTCCGTTTCATTCGTTTGCTTTCTACCTGCAGCCGTGACGTTGCGGCGCTTTCGCTTGTTGCTGCTACTACTGGCGGCTGCTGCTCTTGCTGCTCTTCCCATCTCTCGCTCTCTCGCTTGCTCTGCTCTCTTTTGTTTCTTTTGAGAGTGCAGCAGCCGCAGTAGTGTGACAGTGCCGTTATAATTTTGTTTGCCCATAAAAAGCATTTGGCATGGGCGCATTCCATGAATTGCGGTTGTCGCGTCATTCTCTCAGCGCTGCGCAGCGGCAGCGAAAATTGTAATCAAAGCGAATGATACAAGCAACGGCTGCTGCAGCCACAGTCTCAGACACAGACACAGCAGCAGCAGCAGCAGCAGCGACAACAACAATTTTGTAACAAGCGCGCGTTGTATCTTTTATTTATTTTTTTTCTGCAGAAAGCAATAAAAACAAACGCTGCCGACGTCGACGTCGACGTCGTTGTCGCTGTAAACAAGTGCAATATTAATTGACGACCAATCGGGAGAGTAAAATTTACACGCATGCATTCACACACACACACAGATGCATACACGCAGACAGACAAATAATAATGTTATAACAACAACGAATTAGAAGCAAAAGAAAACAACAAGAAGCAAAAAAGTCGCAATTGTCAACGATTTCGGGTTACCACTGTACTCGCCATGAAGAAGAAGCAGCAGCCACAACAACAACAACAGAAAAAGCAACCAACGCTGCTTGCGTTTGGCATTCTAACAATATTCTGGGCACAGGTAAGCGATGTCTGATACCCTGTAAAATGTATAATTTAGGTATATTTACTTATATAAACAATTTCTTATAACTGAATGCATTGTGAATTTCCGTCAAACAAGCTAATCAATGCCTGTTTACATGTATATGCATAAGTACATATATATAACATGTAAACATCAAGCGAAATTATTGCAAATCTATCTTCATAGTAATGGAGCTATAAATATTGGAATTGATGATATGATCGACTCTAGCTTCATCATGTTCAGCTGCAATTGACGATACATATACTTAATGGAAAACAAATAGAGCTACATATGTCTCATATAACTCGTATCAATTATCAATTGCACTTCAATGTTGTCATAGGGTATCCATTGTTCTTTCTTTTCGAATGGAATGCGTGAAATAATTCGATTCATTGACTAAACTCAACTGTAATCAGAGAGAGGGAGGGCGTTTCATGAGACATGATAATATTGTATAAATACCAGCTCGATAATGACACGCATAGTTCTAGCTGATGACTAAATGCAATGAATTGGCGTCGAGCAATTTGAGATTTGAGTGCAGTGGCATCTGCCAGGTGGCAACTGTAGGTTAATGGGGAATTTCCAGAATAATCAGGCATACCACATCCCAATAAACTCAAAATGTTCCGCAGCGGGGGCTAAACTGTTAGTTTAAGACATTTTCCAGCTTCCAGCTGCCATTTCGAATTGCCCATTAGAATTGTTTATGTAAACAAAAGTGCAGCGCAGCATCCGCTACACACACACAAACATACATACAGAGAGAGACAAACATAAGACTGCTATACACCACAACCCCCAACCCCAACCCCCAATACCCACCCCCACCCTTGCCACCCTTGCCACCATTTTCTCCATTCGCTCTTCTCTTCTGTTGCTGGGCATCATAAAAAATCAATTGATTTTATTTACTACGGCTGTTGCATTTTAATTGGGGTTCATTTCTATAACTCAATCAATCTTTGACAGACTCTCCCTCTCCATCTCGCCCTCCCTCTCCCTCTCGCTATAAAATTACAAAAATTAATGGCTTATCCCTAAACCCTCTCTCTCTCTGTTCAAACTCAAATTTTTATTATTATTTTTGTTCTTTTAGCCAGTGTTGTTGCTTTTAGTGTCGTAAACTTTTAAATCACATCTGTGTTTTTTTTATTTTGTTTTAATTTTTACTGTAGTGGGGAGGTTAAACCCAAGATTCCGTAACTTTGTAATGCCAGTAATTAATTATAGTACGTCGTAGAACTCGTTTTTGAAAAAATTTTGTTTTGTTTTTGTATTCTGCCATTAGATGTTGGCTACCAGTTCGATTTTGATATATGCATATATATATATAGGCACTATATGTAGATTTTGACCATATTGCATATTCATATATGTTTCGATTTGTTTCCTAGCTCATGCACGATCTTGCCTCAGATAGACCTTTCTCTTCCAAACTTATCACGAAGTCTTCTGTTTCTGTCTCATTTTATTGTTTTTTTTTTTCGCTTTTTTTGCATTTACGTTTTACAAAACTCGTTTATTATTTCGTACAGCTCAATGCTGTATATATTTATATATATATTTATACATGTTTAAATGCATACATATATATATAAATGCAAAGAAGAAACCAGCTGGAAGAACTAATGATATAAGGTCGCAGTGAAAATGCTCTATGAAGAGCTAAAGAGTGAAAGAGCTTCCAAGCTTTGGCATTAAATAAGAAATATATAAAAGTAAATATAATAGAAATTAAAAAATATATAAAAAAAATTAAATTAAATATAAATATATAAGTAATAGTTAAAAATAAAAATGAAATATACTTACGTAATTTATGTTATATTCGCATATATTTTGTATACAAAAGGAAAATCTTGAATATAGAAATTTTCCATATTCCATATTCCATATAGGTAAAATGCCCGCTTGTTAGAGTATGAGAGAACTCGAAATGCGAATGAAACAGAAACAGAAACCAGATATGCGTAAATCTAAAAAATCGCTCAAGGTTGGGTGGTTCCTCACGATCGATGTGTGTGGGGCTGTCGCAGCGATAACTAAAGGCTGTCCTGTTCTCAGTTAAATCTTTGCCTGCTCTCTCGCTCTCGCTCTTGCTCTCTCCGTCTCGGTTGCCCCGAAAACACAAATGAAGTTTGTCTCTCAAAGTTGTTTTTGCAGCTTGCAATTAAAGTCACTCGGAATGCGGCCGCTGAGTTTTATTTATTTTGTCTTTTGGCTCACGTGCCAAAACAACAACAACACACATCTGTATATTATAATAATAATGGCGATAATAATAAGAAGTATAATAATAATAATAATAAGAGAAGAAGAATCACAACAAAAACAGCATTATACATATATGAGCGAAACCTTGCCTTGACTTAATCACAATATCAGATGCGTCGCATCGTTACGTGCCGGCGTATGAATCCAGTGAAACTTTACAGCTTAACGCACAACACAAGTACTCGATACACGATACTCGATACTGCTGATGTCTTGATACTTGATACTGGTCACTGATCATTCATTAATAGCTACTTGCTAACTATTTACTAATCATTTGCTGACAACTTACAAACGAGCAATAAAATCTAAATATTTATTACGTGGAATATAATACTTACGCATTACCTTTTACATGCATTCATTATTCATTATTAACTACTCGTAATTCTATACGCTATTCCTTACCATTTACTCATTGCTCATATAGTTATAGTCAAAAATCTGTACGTAATTCTCATTACTCATTTCTTATTATTGGCTCAGTAAATCAGGCTTATTAGTTCGCTATTACTATATACTGTTTGTAAGTTATTCATTACTCGTTGCTCAGTGATTATCAGTCATTATTTATTATATGAGTTGAGTCATTACACATTGCGTATGGGTTGTTACTCATAAGTTTTAAGTTCTTATTCACTATTCAATACTCAAATTTAAATGTAATACTTAACTTATTGCTCATTAGTCATTACTCAGTAATCATTATCATTAGTCATTAGTTTTTAGTCATTACTTACATTCTATACTTAATAACTAATAAAATAAAGAAAACTTCTTAACATTATTCATTACTCATTAGTCATTATCATTGGTCATCAGTTTTTAGTCATTACTTACATTCTACACTTAATAACTATTAAAATACAAAAACTTCTTAATATTATTCATTGCTCATTGGTCATTAGTCATTACTTAATACAGATTACTAAAATGCCAATGTACTCTTCTTTCATTATCAATTATTTATTCATTCATAAATCATTTATCAAAAGCCAATACTCATATTCAAATACTCTCTACCTCTACCTTCTGTCATATATTTCATTCTTATCAGCTCTGTTCAATTATTAGCTATCACTCACTAGCTATTCAGAACTATTCAGTCATTCCGTCACAGCTAACTACTCGCTCATCAATATGCGATTATTTACGTACTCGATTTTAGGCATTACTAAGCGTTAGCCGAAAAAGTCCGATGACATCAGCGCACCGAAGTTTGTCTATACATTTGAGTATGAGTGTGAGTGTGAGTGTGTGTGTGTGTGTTGGTTGTGCTTTCATTGATGATATTTTCTTATGCTATTGCTTAAGCCATCTGGCAACGCCATTTGCTATTCCGTCCATTTATATATATTTTTAATCACTGATCAAACGACACGCGCCGCCATTTCAATTAATCAAATGAAAGTTCATTCAATTTGCGTTCATCATGAAAAGCATAGTGCAAGCTCAGCATTTTGACGCCTTACCCATTGATGGGGGTCTCGAACTCGACCCGCAACTAACCATTCCATAAGAAACGCATTATCCAATTTTCTTGAACTGAAGACTGGGGAAGTTTTCTGACAATAGATTCAAGCTATTGTTGGCTGTGTAAAGGCAGCTGGATTTTCGAATAAGCACAGGCTACTTAATCTTCTGACTGTCAAATGTGTTAGTTAAAGTATAAACTACAAGTTAAAGTGCTGTTAACTAGTTTAATTGGGAATTGATGCTTAACACAAACTCAAATATTATAATATGTGAAACATCATTTAATCAATTCCTATTCACACTACTTAAATAGCTTTTGTTAAGGAAATTGTTTTAGACTATTTCATGAGTGTCTATAACGTTTAGCGGATATACATTATCTTGATATAACTGAGCTTCTTTCATTGCATTGCATGTGAGTAGAATGCAACAAATTCGATTATGATGAATAGATTAATAGAGACAAGAGTTTAAAGCAATTTAGTTTTAGCTCTTTCTTTTATTCATATGAATTTGTTACATTGAAGTCCTGGTATATAATTAAAATTAATTAAAATTAGTTAAATTTTGACATAAGAATTGCAGCAAATGTAGCTATCGTTTCAAATGTACAGGGTATTTCAATGGCTGACTATAAAATGCATTTTGCATATAAATTTAGTTGTTGTTGTTGTTCTAATTGTTGTCTAACTTGAAATTGTTATTGTTATGCCTTGTTTTATGTTGGCCTGCATCGTTATGAACTTGTTTCTTTCGTTGCACTTGCCGAACGCGTCTGATCTAATTTTAATTAATTAAACCGAAAACTCGCAGCGTCCAACCCGCTGCCATCACTTGTGGCTTCTTTTTTTTTTTTTTTATAGGGTGTGGTCTGCATTTTGTCGAAACTTGCGGCTCACTTTTTGTTTACTGGAATGCAGCAGCAGCAGGAGGGAGAGGGAGAGGGAGAGCGTATTAAGGAGGAGGTGCGGTATGGGCGTGTGTATAGAGTCGGGCTAATTGTTATGCACGACATAGCTATACATCCTCACAGAGGCCGAGGGGGGTATGCCCATTCGATTCTGTTGGGTGGCTATATGCCGGCAACGAGCGAACAAAAACAAAAATTACAGAATGCCCCCAAAAATGGGTTGACAACGATTGCTGAAGTCGCGTGTTAAATCATTCAGTTTATGTAGCCGGGCAGCTGTTGCTGCTTCTTTCTTCTTCTTCATCTTGTAGCCTTATCTGTGAGCGGCATGTACGAAAAACGTTTAGGCATACACTGCAAAAAAAAATAAATAAAATTATTCTTCAACTTTGTATAAAACTTGGATTTTTGAATATTTTAAATTTTATAGTAAATTTCGTTAATTCTCATCCTTTCACAAAAGGCCGTCACTAAAGGGGAACCAGCTAATACCCTGCATACATGATTTTTGTACTATCATCAAATTTGTATATACATATATCTTACTTAGACTCTGATATATCTGATATTTACTTTCATTCAATTTAAAGAGTGTTTCAGTGAGAGACTAGCAAATACCCTGCATATAGCATTTTCTTACAATAATCTGATTTGGGATTACCTCTAATACTTTTGTAAAACTTAGAGAGAGCAACGTAGAGCCTACATTAAGTATACTAAAAATCAAAGCTGGGCATGTCTTGACTTGGAAATAGTTTGATAATATTGTCTTCCCGTCCCTTAAATACTTTATATTAGTTGGAAAAATATTTCTTTAACTTTTCATGCCCTCTAGTTATAGATATATTCTAATTATTATATATTTTGCATACATAATAATATCTGTAATAGCAAAATTTGATAACAAATTCTTGTATAAACCTTCGGATTTCTCACAGTGTATGCCTTCTGAGTGGATTGTCAGTCTAAAGTCTCTGTTGTCTGTGTTGGGGATATGCCGAACTTCCAACTTCCACACAGACACACCTTCTTTTTTTTTCTTCTTCCTAGACTAGAGTAGTTCCACATGTGTGTGTGTGTGTGGCATGCAACCATCCGGCGGCACTTGATGAAGTGCCTTTTTAAAAATAGCCCACCATTTAGCGGCAAATTATTTGTGCTGTCGCTGTCAGGCAGCGAGTGCTGTGTAAAGTCATGTTCACTAAAGAATCGGGGTGTTCCCTCTATACTAGTATTTCTTGGTCCTCATTTGTTGCATTTTTCATTCTCTTTCTGCTTACATCCAGATCTGTTGAGTGCGTCATAAAAAGCCAAAATATGCAAACTTTTCACTCCAGACTCTCATCAGTCGACGTCTTCTCCTTTACCATATTTATTTATTTTATTATTTTGCCACTGAAATAACTTTCACACTTATCGCAACCATTTCCGGGCAGAGTTTCGCACATGCGAGTCCCATTGCGATTGCAATGGTCTAGCACTAGAGATGGCAATGTTGCCATAAACGATAGCTATAGCGATAGTTTAGACTACTATCTTGTAGAGCTAGAGTACCTTACTGATAATTATAATCGGTAGATCTCTGAACTGACTTAAGAGATACTTTTCATAGGAATATAGATAAGATCAATTTTTACTGATTGGATACATTCTTTAAAAATCATAATATAGTTTTAATTTCATCAGATTTGATAACGTTATATTTACTGCTAGATCAACTCATAAATCTATAGAAATATCGGAACGATATCAATAAGTTTTCAATAGTTGATTACTTTAGACTTTTAAAATAAGCTGTAAATGAATCGATTGCAATGCAGACTGTTATCGATAACATGTTACAGCTATGGCTTCGAAACAACTTTGTATTTCTGTAAGATAACAGAACTTAGACCATACATAATTTTCTCTATTTTCGGTTGCTCCACTTGCCTTAATTTTATTTCACCTATTGCTCTCAATCGGCGCGCTTTTACGATATGAACCAAATCTGTATATTAGGCTTTTGCCTAATTATCTGCCATTTGGACCTACATAAATGGCCCATAGAGGCAGCTAATTGGGCAATTGTGGCTAAAGCTCTGTTATATAATTGCTGTAAGTGTTGCGCGCGAATCGACTGATTGATCAAAGATATGAATATATACAAGCATATATATTTATATATATTTATACACATACATATATAAATAATATGCAGTTCGCTTTGGCTAATGATTGGCTATAAAACGATTTTGCACTAGCTGCAGCAAAAATAAAACTCTGCATTAATTAATGTTAATTGCGACGGCCTTTTACAGCAGCTCAGAAAAAAATAATAAAACAAACATGTCAGCTGCTGAATGATAAGCGAAATGATACCCTGTAAGCAGAGCAGCAGTATACTACTATACTACTATACTACTATACTACTATACTACTATACTACTATACTACTATACTACTATACTACTATACTACTATACTACTATACTACTATACTACTATACTACTATACTACTATACTACTATACTACTATACTACTATACTACTATACTACTATACTACTATACTACTATACTACTATACTACTATACTACTATACTACTATACTACTATACTACTATACTACTATACTACTATACTACTATACTACTATACTACTATACTACTATACTATACTACTATACTACTATACTACTATACTACTATACTACTATACTACTATACTACTATACTACTATACTACTATACTACTATACTACTATACTACTATACTACTATACTACTATACTACTATACTACTATACTACTATACTACTATACTACTATACTACTATACTCAGTGTGCAAGCATGCCTTATTGCAATCACTATAGTAAATACAGGGTATATACGCGCAAAAATAACTGGGCCAAGTCAAAAAGAAAACTAAACGTTAAACAATTTGTTGGTTTTACCATGTTGAGGCGGGGATGGGGAGGGAGGAGTGGAGAGTGGAGAGCACTAAAGCCAGGTACCTGGGGCCATATCTAGTTGGTTTTTTTTCTTTCTTCTTTTTTATTTGCTGTTGTTTTTATAAGTAAATTGCAAATTTTATTTATTTGCTCGAAATTCGATTTGTTTATTGAAAAATTCGACTACAAGCTACATGATAAATAAGTGATTTAATAAAAGTAGACGGCAACGGCGACGACGATGAGGAAGAAGAAGAATTAGCTGATGATGTTAAAGAAGAAAAATAAGAAGAAGCTGTAGAAGAAGAAGAAGAAATTAAATACAAAACGAAATAAATAAAACTTGATGCTCGCCTAACTGGTTTCGGCGGCTGCCATATAAATATTTAGCAAAAACCAACAACGCTTTATAAATCACACACTCACTCACACACACACACACAAACTCACAGCACGAACGACCGGCCTCACAGCTCCCCACCAACCACCGCCCCCTGGCCGATTCACATGGCGCGCACCTGCCCGCTGTGTGTTGCCCACAACTAATGCAAGCGACTGTCTATAATACCCTCCACAAAGAGAGTATTTAGATTGCGTCACATCGAGTTGTTCAAATAGCTAGATAAACATAGACAATTTGATTTACCAGATGCATAAAGAAAGCTTTTAAAGCGTTTATCTTTGTGCTTTGCTATGACAGTTTAAATCCAGCTGAGCAGAATTCTGTATATTATGTGAAAGACTAATTGATGTTAGATATACTGCCTAAGCTAGGGTCTGCTCTATAGGTTATATCTTATTCTAATCGATAAATATCAACTATCTATCGATATATATATGCATCTATCTGCATATCTTAATCATCTATATCCGTGCAGCAAATATTTGTCATGAATTCTAATTGAAATAGTTTCTTCTCTTCGATTGATATTTGTGACAAAATCTATATACTATTATATACTTGACTTATATGCTTTAGTTCGATTGATCAGCATCATTACGAAACATCGAGTAAATGTAGAAGCATCATTACAAATCATCGAGTAGATGTAGAAGTATATGCAAACTTCATATACTACTACTACTACTACTTTGTAGACTCTTATCTATGACTTATTTTAATTGTTCTATGTAAACTTGACTTTTTTGCTAAAAGCTGTTAAAGCTAAAATTGAAGTTAAAGTATTTAAAGTATTTAAGCTGGAAACAACTTAACAAATAAATAAATAAAAAACAACTTTAGCAACTATAAAAGAAAACTTTATATCAATGAGCTGCTTCACTATCTACATTATTACAATATATTAAATAATAAATATATTATTATAAATATATATTAATGTGGGTTGTGTGATAGTTAAGAAAATCAAAAAGTTGCTTCACTACTATAATATATTTATTATGTGATATATATTAAATAACGATATAAAGTTTTTTTTCATAGTTGCCAACAAAATCAAGTTTTTTTTAAATTTATTTTTTTTAAATTAATGTCATTAACTGTTTGAAAAATCCGTCAAAAGCTTGAAGCGTATTCAGCTCAAAATTTGAACTAATTTGCACTAAACGAATTCTTCAATTATTCAATTTATCATTTGATTAGAATTAATCTTTGCTTTTCCTTTATTACTTAACTTTCTTGGCATGTAATTCAATCATATTTAAGCTCATGTTAGAGTATTTAAATTGCGTTTCTTTGCAAATTCCCCACCAAAAAAAAAAAAAACGAATTTCTTTGATTTTATTTTGTTTTACGTTGATTTTCGGCATTTTGTGATTTTTATTTTATTTTATTTTACTTTACTTATTTTTTTTTTTTTGCCAGCTCAACGCAAAAAATGTACGTTTGTGGCTTTTATTTGAGGTGCGTTTAGTTGTTGTTATTTTTTTTTTTCTTCCTCTCTTTTATTTATTATTTGTTATGTGAGTGCTTTTTGTGTTGGTGTTGAAAAATATCAAAATTATAAAACAAAATTATGAACAGCAAAAAAAAAAAAATGTTTTGTTTAGTTTTGTAATTATTACAAATTATTTAAGTAGCGCCGCATGGTCAGGAAATTGGCGCGTCATGGAATTATTTGAAGTCGAGCATAGCTCCAACACAATACAGCCCGCCTGACCCACTCTCCCACTCCCCCTCTCTCTCTCTGCCTCTCTTTATCACACAGCAAGATCATGAGCATCAAACAGCGCCTGACATTGGATTCTTTTCAGCAAGGGGTCACTCGCTGTGTGTGTGTGTGCGTTCGGTTCATTTGATTGGTTCATGACCTCGTCTTGAGGTTTCAGTTATGCAAAAAAAAAAAAAAAAAAAAAAAGCAAAACAAAACAAAAACAAAATAAAAACAAAGCAAAGCAAACTAATTGCAGCTGCAATTGCCGCTGGGCGACAATTGCATTGCATTTGTAATGAGCGGACAAGGTCGACGCTTCATTAATGCGAATCGAGTGCCAAGTGCCAAAGCAGTTGACTGTGGACACAAGCTGAATGCTATGCGCACTCGCGCAACTTTCCCACTGGTGCCCAAAAAAATATATATTTACAAAAATATCATAAACGAAAAGTGAAAGGCAAAACAACAACAGATCAGATAAGTGGGCAATGTCAACTGCAAGTGCTTTATAAATAGCCCCAAATAGACGCCCACACACACACACACACACACACGCACACCTAGTTATAACAGTCGTTGGCTAAACACTTCAAACGCATATGTCAAATGCCAGCATAAGCCCCAAAGAGAAATATGATTTAACATTACTTTCCTTTTTGCAAGCTTACAATTCAAGTAGATAGAAAGACAGACATATATACGTATATATAGCTATATACACAACTATATAATACCTCAATACACATTTACATACAACTTTAGCTAATTTTGTAGGTTTTTTTTTTCGCATATCCGCGCGAATAAATAAACATTTTGTCCACACACTTGCAAGAATATGTTATTCGATCGATTCGAGTCAATTAGCACCTAAAGTCCAGGTATATAAATAGTACGTAAATATCGAAATATATCATTAGAAGTGACCGATTTGCTGTCGACTTCGTGCACACAAACAAACAGACTTTAATTACGAGTTCACATTTCGCTTGTCCAGGCTAAACAATTGTTGCATGGAGATTGCGGCTCTACAACTAATTTATTTATTGATTAATTATTCTTAAATGCATACAAATAAATATGATCTAATCGATAAATAAACTGATGTAACTTGTGAGTGAGCGATTCCAATGGGAATCCAATTGCTAAAGCTGCTCAAATTCAATATCTTATTGTTCCTTCGCCTCTTGGATTCTCGTTTCCCAAATTCTTTAGAGTTTATTCTTACCTGTTTTCGTTGTTGTCACATTTGTTTACATTTCTGATTCATTTCGTAAATCTGTCTTGCTTGTGCTTTCCCTCTCTCTCTACAATTCACACTCTATCTGTCTCTCCTCCATTCCCTCTCTCTCTCTCGTTCTGTTTCTGTTACTGTTTCTTTCCTTTACCTTCCTCTGTGTCTCTCTCTTCGATTCTCTCTTTCTCTCCCCCAATGTAGGATATCTCTCTATCTGTCTTTCTCTCTATTCATCTCTCTCTCTTTCTCTTTCTATCTCTTCATCTATATCTATCTATCTCTCTTTCTCTCTCACACCAATCTATCACTTCTTTTTCCCTTATTTCTCTTGCTTCTATTGCTACATTTCTACACAGTTTCTCTTCTCCTTTCTATACCTTCCCTTAAATCCTTTTTCTTGTTTTCAAATTTTGCTTTAAGTTGAGCATTCGTAAACGTTTCACTGACCACAGCTATTACGTCTCCCCTTTGGCTATTGCAATCATTTGCAACCTCATTCATTTGATTTGTTAGCTATATATTAGGCAATAGACATTCAACTGTGGCTCCGCATTACATTTATCGGTTGCTCTTTGTGCCACTTCCTGTAACGCTATTACATCTAACAGCTGCTTTACTAAAGCATTGAATTGCTTACTCACATTCAATTATAGTGCTATATACTCCACTTAGAACGCGTCTGCTTTCAAAGTGTAAGCTAACAAATTATTCATCAAATGTGGAGGCGGACTTTAATGGCGCAATGCCAATTTGAGGCCTCCAATCAAAAAATAATAACAAAAACGAAAAGCAAAAAATGAACAACAACAAAAATATAGAAAGAAACAAATAGACAACACAATAAAATCGGAAATTTTGCTAAATGAACTTCCGTATTGTTCCATTGTTTGCATGTCACATGGAGGTATATAATTCGAATCGGATCCCTATTTATATTCATATTCGTATTCAAATCTATTGGAAAAATCATTGTGATTTTCCGCTTTGCTGCTTCCAACAGCTTGGGAAATTATTTCATTTACAATCAAAAATCCCGGATTCGAAGCAGACGTAGCTGAACTTCAATTTCTCTTTACTTCCATATGTCACGTGCTCGAGATTTTTTTCCCATTTCTTTCTCTGTTTGTTGTTGTTGTTGTTTCTTTGTATTTCTTTTGGAATTCGTGATAGGCGTCATCAATGGATCCGCGTATTATCCGCTGTTGTTTAATATGCCACTAAATTATCGAGTCAGGCCTGAAGAGATTTGCTAATCATTTGCTTCATTATCATTTTGCAAGTAGTTAATAACAATAATAATTGTGAATCTAGATGTTGAACGAATTGCGTATTATTGCAATTTGTTTTTCTTTTGCCGCTGAACACGTATTTCAACTGGTTTCTGAGTACCAACCCCCGCTTGGATGATAAACTAGAATAGAAAGAACTGAAAATAAATGTATATATAAAGAAGATATATAGTATAGTTACCATGAAGGTGATTGTAATATATGTATAAACCGGGTATATTGATTAATATGACAAAGAGAGCAGAGATTTGTATAGCTATAGCTAAATCAGATCAGTCTGAGAAGCTAACTTAAGCCATAGCTATTTGACTGTCAAAATACTTAAACCTCATTGATTATTCTCATAGACTTCATGTTTATTGATTGCCTTTCGATATCTTCATTCGAAAATCTTTGTAAACTAAATAAGTTAATCGAAAATTTGGCTAGCCCCCTAGGCTCAATGAATTGAAACGTAGCGTATTACTTATGCAACACGCGAATGCATTTGACACAGTTGAGTTGAGTCATTTGACAGTTTCAGAGTCATTATCATAATCGCATATATAGATTAATGTAAAAGCCTAACGAGCGCACACGATATGCAAGCGTATAGAGAGCGAGCTAGCGAGAGTGAGCGAGAGAGAGAGAGAGAGAGAGCAAGAGTGAGAGCGTGTGCATGAGTGACAGATGAACGCATCACTCTAGCCCTGACATTGTGACTCAACTTTTAATTTGTGTGTGTGTATTTTGGGCCACGGTGCAAATATCTGGCGCTCTATGACTCTTATCGTTAGTCTCTGTCTCTCTCTCTCTCTCTCTCTCTCTGTCGCTGTTTCTGTATGTGTGTGTGCAGCTTATCGCTGTGATTAATGGGTTGGGAAACAGCAGCGTGCAACAGTGCAAGATTAAATATTTCAAAATATAGGTCAGTTATGGCCAGGCCACAGAGCTCCTCCACTAAAAATAGCCATGCGGAACTGGCCCTGAAATTCCCCTGTCTCTCTTCAACTCTCTCACTCACCCTCTCTCTCTCTTTCACTCTTTTGCAGGTAGCCAATGGCGCCGATTTGGTGATCAGCGTGCCAAATGCGAGCAGCAATGACAATGCCTTTTACCGCATCGACTACAGTCCGCCATTTGGTTATCCGGAACCGAATACGACAATACCGGCCAGCGAAATTGGCCAGGATATTAAACTATCTCGAGTCCTGCCGGGCAGCGAGTACAATTTTTGGTTATACTACACAAATTCCACGCATCGTGAGCTGCTCACCTGGACGGTGAATATAACGACAGGTAAGTGAGCGATTTAATTAAGCTACGATTTTACCTTACTAAACTGCCTAGCACCCCATACCATCTCTGCCATGCCTCTCTCCCACTTGTAGCACCCGATCCGCCGGACAATCTCAGCGTACAGCTACGCTCTAGCAAGAGTGCCTTCATCACCTGGAAGCCACCGAGTACGGGCAAATACTCTGGTTTCAAGATCAAAGTTTTGGGTCTCACCGAACCGCCGCATAGCGAATACAATCGCAGTTATTTGCTCGCCGGCAATGATACCCTGCAGTTGTCCGCCAAGGAGCTAACGCCAGGCGGCACCTACCAGGTGCAGGCATATACCGTATACCAGGGCAAGGAATCGGTGGCCTATACCAGTCGCAATTTCACCACAAGTAAGTCCCGGATCGCTGGCACACGCAGTCCCCGCAATCGCTGCAATTACTAAACTACAAATAATCGCCTTTAATAATAATGGTGTCGGGGCTAATCGTCGTAACTCTTATAATTCTCTAACAAAGTTAATGGTGTGAAAAGAATTTTCTTTGGCTTAACATTATTCCCATTGCAATTAACAGAAGAAGAATAAGAAGAAACACTATTTTCCCCAATTCTCTTCACACTCACTTTCTCTCTCTATCTCACTTCCTCTCTCTCTCTCTCTGTCTCTCTGCTTTGCTTACTGTCTCTTAAATGTTATGTAGCTGAGCAATGGATCTATGCGAAGGTAACCTTAAGTAACATCTCAATTTGTAGTCGCTTGTTTGTGTCTTTAGTTTATTGCTAATAAAATGCGTATACGACTATTTTAATACTCTTTATGTAATACGAGCGCTTCTGCACAGTGTTAACCAAGCTTCAAATGAACTAAAACTACATTTGAAATATTTTAATGAACAAATTTGTACAGTTCATAATCCAAAGACTTTCTTAGACACATCTCCTTTAAGATCTTTAATAAGTTCATAAATTAAATTTTATACCTTATACCGAAGCAGGAAAATGAATCAAGTTATATGAATTTTCCTGCATCGCTTTTTTCCCGACCATTTTTCTTTAGCTGCGCTATCATTCTTTCTTTTCTATCCTATTTCCATCCTTCATACATTACTTTGATACTTCTTTACTTCATTCCTTTTGCTTAAAAGCTTCTCTCTTTCTTCATTACCCAAATTGTATTTCTTCTTAGCCTACTTTAAAATATCCTTGTTCTGTTCCAAGTTTCCTCTCCACTATCCTTTCTCTTTTTCCTAAAATACTTCCTCCCTTTGCTTTTGTTCATCCTTCAATGCTCTTACATTTTCCTCTCTCCAACTTCTTTCCCTTCTTTCTTCTATCTTTGAAGCTGAAGCACTTTTCATTCCCATTTCAGTTTCTTGATAAGCATAGTGATACCCCTTATAGCACTTGCACATTTCGCCCAACACTTACAACATTCTGTAACCCCCCTTTAACATAAAGATTATCTTAATTTATACTCAAATACTCATTGGTGTTACAACTTGGGTTCAACTGCCTTGGTTAACATTGTGCAACAGCGCGCTGCGTCTTTATTCTGTTGTTTGTCTTAGATGTAAGTTTCACATTAACAGTGCTAACCCACGTATCTAGCTCGTTCAATCCGAACCGTTAGTTATCCAGCGTAGTAACACATCTTTGTAATACCATCCTTCCCAAAAAAAAAAAAAAAAATGAAAAACAAAAACAAACGCCTGTCCCATATAGAACCCAATACGCCCGGCAAGTTCATCGTTTGGTTCCGGAACGAGACAACGTTGCTGGTGCTGTGGCAGCCGCCATATCCGGCGGGTCTTTATACCCACTACAAGGTCTCCATAACGCCGGACGATGCCATCGAGAGTGTGCTGTATGTGGAGCGAGAGGGTGAGCCACCTGGACCGGCGCAGGCGGCCTTCAAAGGTCTTGTGCCTGGCCGTGCCTACAACATATCCGTGCAGACAGTCTCCGAGAATGAGACGTCTGTGCCGACTACGGCACGCTATTTCACTGTACCGGAACGTCCATTGAACGTTAGTTTCGATCCCAAATATACGACAACCAGCTCGTTTCGAGTGCGTTGGGAGCCGCCGCGCACGTACAGTGAATACGAGAGCTTTCAGATCTCCATATCGACCACACGTCGAGTGTTCACTGTGCCGCGGACCGAGGCGAGCAGCGTTTACTTCGATTATCCCGAAATACTGGAGCCGGGCAAGAGCTACGACGTCGTGGTGAAAACCATCTCGGACAATGTGCACTCGTGGCCGGCAAGTGCATTGATTACGCTACGGCCACTGCCGGTGAGAAATTTACACGGCTATCTGGATGATCGCAGCAATGCGGTGCATTTGTCCTGGGAACCGGCGGAGACGGGCAAACAGGATCTCTATCGCATAAGGTGAGTGTGAAATGAGTGAGAGAAGAAAAGAAGAAGAGATGATGGATCTTAAAACTCCTTTTTCTTTTTTAGCTACTATGAGAAGTACAATGATACGGATGCGTCTAACACAACGCCACAGCAGGAGGTGGAGACGCCGCTAACGGAATATAAGCTGGACCAGCTGCTGCCAGGCAGACGCTACCACATCGAGGTGCAAGCCCTGTCCAATGGCATCAGCTCGAATGGCACCAGTCTGATACGTGATACACGACCCGCAGCACCCATTATCCAGGAGCTGCGCAGCATTAACCAGGGCCTGAACATCAGCTGGCGCAGCGATGTCACCTCAAAGCAGGATCGCTATGAGGTGCACTATCAGCGCAATGGCACCAAAGAGGAACGCACCATCAGCACGAATCGCACCAATCTGATTATCAAATATCTGCATCCCGGCTCCGGTTACGAGATCAAGGTCTATGCAATCAGTCACGAAATGCGCAGCGAACCCCATGCCTATTTCCAGGCCGTGTGTAAGTGTTGAGCAAGTGTTGAGTCGAATTCCTTGACAGAAATATAGAATTAATTGTGATAAGGTTGTGAATACATTCATTCATTCATTTTGATTCATTTAGATAATTCCTCTATCGAGTTACTTCACGATACGACCTGATACGACTATCCATGATGCATTCACTAACCATTTATTTATTTCGATTCATTTAGATAATTACATTATCTTGTTAATCATTTGAATTTAGTCTAAAATTAACTGAATAGGAATAGAAACATTTTTTTTTGAACATATAGAACAATAGAATGTGATTCATTTGTGCATCATGCACATGCTAATATGAATTACTTGGATTCAATTAATTCAGTTCAAATTGAATTTATGTATAAAATGAAAATTGTAAATTAACCAAGCCAATTCAAGTTTATTAGACGCTGATCAGGTATGCAGAGTCAAGCATGATTCTTTTTAATTGCTCAATTAAGTCAATTTTGAATGATTCATTGTCGCTCATAGTTGAATAGGCATAGATATGCTAAATCGAACTGATTGTAGCTCAACTTAATAATTCAAAATTATATATTTAAACTGAGTACTTAAATCACTTGTGAATGAAACTGCTCAGAATTCATGAGCAACTTTAATTCAATTCAATTGAATTGTTTCGTTTTATGTGCACAATATTATTTTTCATTTTGTTATTCAAAAATTGCTTTTAGAATCAATATGTTATTCAAACACTCTACTGAATGATTCTATCTTCATAAAATTATCAATCAATTAGCATTGAGTCAAGAATTAGAATCAAAAAGTTTTTTCACTTTCATTTATTGATTATATATCAAGTAAAATTCTCCTATTAGATTGTCAAGCTATATATAAACTAAACCACTTTCTATATCTCTCCTTCTCACTTCACCCGCAGTTCCAAAACCTCCTCGCAATCTCACCCAGCGCACTGTGAATACGAATTTGGTATTGCTCCATTGGCAGCCGCCGGAGGGCAGCGATTTCAGTGAATATGCAGTGCGTTATCGGACAGCGGCTAGCACTTGGCAGCGTTTGCCCAATGTCCATGAGCCCCAGGCGCACATTGAGGACATGCGCTATGGTGAACGCTATTTGGTTCAAGTGAATACGCTCAGCTTTGGCGTGGAGAGCCCGACGCCACTCGAATTGAATATTACGATGCCGCCGCAGCCTGTCTCGAATGTTGTGCCATTGGTTGACTCACGTAATCTGACACTGGAATGGCCACGTGCCGATGGACATGTGGACTACTATACTATCAAATGGTGGGCCACAGATGACTCCCGATTGGTGGAGTATAAGAATGTGACACAGTTGCCCGCAGAGCAGGAGAGTGAGTATACGAGAGAGAGAGAGAGAGAGGAAAGAGGGAGAAAATTGTAAACTATTATTTCTTATAGATGGCTCCGCGAATGTTCGCATACCCATTGAGGACTTGTCGCCGGGTCGGCAATACAAGTTCGAGGTGCAGGCCAGCTCCAATGGCATACGCTCTGGCATTACGCATCTGTCCACGCGCACCATGCCGCTGATTCAATCCGATGTGTTCATCTCGAATGCCCTCGACGAGGATCAGCAGCTGGGCCAATCAGAGCAGGAGCACGAATCGAATAGTAGTAATACCATCATATTGAATTATACGCCCACGCCCGCCTCTAGCACACGCTTCGATCTCTATCGCTTCTCTTTGGGCGATCCGCTCATTAAGGATAAGGAAAAGCTGGCCAATGATACGGAGAGAAAGCTAAGCTTTACGGGCCTCACACCCGGGCGCCTTTACAATATAACCGTGTGGACGGTTAGCGGGGGCGTGGCCAGTCTGCCCATCCAGCGTTTGTATCGCCTACATCCGCTGCCCATCGGTGACCTGCAGTCCGTTCAGATAGACGCTCGAGAGATCACCTTGCGCTGGACAGCACCAACTGGCGAATATACAGACTTCGAGCTGCAATACCTAAGCGCCGACGCGGAGAGTCCGCAGCTACTGCAGAACATCACGACACAGACGCAGCTGACGCTGCAGCGATTGCAACCGTATCACAACTACACCTTTACCGTGTCGACGAGAGCGGGCAGTGAGCCAGGGAGCACCATGATGCGCACCAGTGCGCCCATCTCGGCCAGCTACCAGACGCTGCCCGCTGCGCCCGGACGTGTCGATTACTTCCAGCCCAGCGATGTGCAGCCAGGCGAGATAAGCTTCGAGTGGCAGCTGGCTGCACTGGAGCAGCACGGGCCCATTGAGCACTATCGCATTAGCTGCCAGAATGCCGACGATGCTGGGGATACGTTAAGCTATGAGCTGCCGGCGAATGCGACGCAGGCGCGCATCGAAAACCTAGTGCCGGGCAATACCTACATCTTTCGCATTCAGGCCAAATCGGCGCTAGGCTATGGCTATGGTGCGGAGCGCGAGCATCGCCAGCTAATGCCCATCCTGGCACCACCAACACCACCCGCCCACATCATGCCCATTGCAATGGGCCACAGCAGCAACACCATACAGATACGCTACCGCCAGAGCTACTTCTCGAATGCCCACGGTCTGGTGCGCTGGTACACGATCATTGTGGCCGAGGATGTGGGCAAGAATGCGTCTGGCCTGGAAATGCCCAGCTGGCAGGATGTGCAATCGTATACCGTATGGTTGCCCTATCAGGCCATCGAACCCTACAATCCATTTGCCAATGTCAGCTTGAGAAGCATGGGCTACGAGGACTTCACCATTGGCAGCGCTACCTGTGATAAGCATCGCACCGGCTACTGCAATGGACCGCTCAAGTCGGCGACCACGTATCGCATCAAGGTGCGCGCCTTCACGGACGAGGACAAGTTCACGGATACGGTATACAGTGAGCCAATTACCACGGATCGTGACGACGTATTGTGGTTGGCCAGCTCGCTGGCCGTAGCGCTCTGTGTGCTCTGTCTGTTGGCTGCCTTTGGCTATTATCGTTATCGCTGTAACAGCATGCGTCGTGCAACAAATAAACTGGCTCGCATGCCGGACGAGCTGACAGCTCTGCCGGATGGCTATATAACACCAAATCGTCCCATACATATTAAAGATTTTCCGGAACACTATCGCATCATGTCGGCCGATTCGGACTTTCGCTTTAGCGAGGAGTTTGAGGAACTGAAACACGTTGGCCGCGATCAGGCGTGCAGCTTTGCGGATCTGCCCTGTAATCGACCCAAGAATCGTTTTACCAACATTTTGCCATACGATCACTCACGCTTCAAGCTGCAGCCGGTGGACGATGATGATGGTTCCGATTATATCAATGCCAACTATATGCCCGGTCACAATTCGCCCCGTGAGTTCATTGTGACACAGGGACCGCTGCATTCGACGCGCGAGGAGTTCTGGCGCATGTGCTGGGAGAGCAATTCCCGTGCAATTGTCATGCTGACACGCTGCGTCGAGAAGGGACGCGAGAAGTGTGATCAGTATTGGCCCATCGATCGGGTGCCCATATTCTATGGGGATATCAAAGTGCAGCTCATAACCGATACGCATTTTCTTGATTGGTCCATAGCCGAGTTTATGGTGTCAAGGGTAAGTTGCTGAGATGAAGCAATAGGAAGAAAGAGAGAGAGAGAGAGTAGTTTGGTGAGAAGCTAATGCAAGTTAACTATAATTAGTTTATGGCTTATTGAGTAGCTGTAGTTGTCTTAGACTATTAATTTTACTTATCAGACATTGCCTGCCCATGTAGCTGATGGCTTCTTTTGCTGCTTCTTTTCTGCTTTTCAAGCTTCTTATAGAGAGAGTGAGAGAGAAGCTAGCAACTATTGCCTGCTTGGCTAGCTGTTGGCTTGTCACATTTTTTTATTTTACCTATTACTCTCCTTCCATCTACACACAAAACTTATCTTAATCTTCTCTCTTCGCTGAGTAATCTGCAGTAGCAAACTGAAGCTGTGAGAGAAGAAAGTTGAAGAGAGAAGCTAGCAGTTGTTACCTGTGTAATGAATGAACTTCTCTTTTAGCCTGACGCACGATTCTCTCTTCTCTGAGTAGTTTATATTGTTACTTGCTAATGTTCTAGCTGCAGCATAGAGAGAAGAAAGTTGCAGAAAGAAACATTTAATATATCTTACGTTCTATCAAGTGAACTTCTCTTTTAGCATAATGCACGCTACTCTCTTTTCTAGTCTAGTAGTAGTCTATATTGTTACTGCTAATGCTCAAGCCTAAGCCATGAGAGCAGTAAAGAGTGAGTGAAAGAAAGTAGTCAAAACTCTTGTCCATTTAGCTAGGTGAAGACTTGTTTATTTTTTTTTATTTTTACTCTTAGTCTAACGCACCCCAAAACTTCTCGTTTTACATGACGAACGCTTCTCTCTTCTCGAAGTAGTTCGCATTGCTACTGCTTATGCTCAAGCTTAACCTAGGAATGAAGAAGATAGAACTTGCTGGGGGAGAAGCAAGCTGCTAAGAGAGAAGCTAAGAACTGCTTTTTTTTATTAGTTCTCGGCCTATCACAAGTTTATTTTACTTATCTAATCTCTCTTTACTTCCACACACAAAACATTTCTCGCTTCTCTCTCTATCTCTTCTCAATTTACATGCTCTCATTAAAATTTATTTTTGCCTTTTCTAGAATTGTGAATCGCGCATCATGCGCCATTTCCACTTTACCACCTGGCCGGACTTTGGTGTGCCGGAGCCACCGCAATCCCTGGTGCGTTTCGTGCGTGCCTTCCGCGATGTCATCGGCACCGATATGCGTCCAATTATCGTACATTGTAGCGCCGGAGTCGGCAGATCGGGCACATTTATAGCACTGGATCGAATACTGCAGCACATTAATAAATCCGACTATGTGGACATCTTTGGCATTGTGTTTGCCATGCGCAAGGGTATATTGATTGATTAGATTAATTGTAGTCTATTTAAACTTATTTAATGCTTCTACCCTCTCTCTCTCTCTCTCTCACGTTTGTAGAGCGCGTTTTCATGGTGCAAACGGAGCAGCAATATGTTTGCATACACCAATGCCTATTGGCCGTGCTCGAGGGCAAGGAGCATCTGTTGGCCGATTCGCATGAGCTGCACGAGAACGATGGCTATGAGGGTAAGTTGAGAGGCAGGCATAAACAGATGATATAGCTCCTCCCCTCGATCGCCCTGTATCTCTGTCTATATATATATATATATATATGCATATATATTTGTATATGTGTATATCTATTGAAAGTTGTCGTTGGTTTGGTGAACGTTCGCTGTTGCTGCTCTAATTAATTTAATTGCTAACTACTATTGACTAATGCTGTACTAAAGCTCTCTTACATATGTGTATATGTATATGTATATGTGTGTATATACATATATATATATATAGACAACATATATAAACAACAACAACAACAACTACACACACACACACATACACACACAACTTTATGGGTTTGCAGCTGTTTTCTTTTTCAACTATTTTTGTTTGTTTTCTTTTTTGTCACTAACCAAAAACTTTGTTACAATTTAATGATGTTCTTCTCTCTTTTTACACACACCAACACACACACACACTTATTGTATATTAGACACACACACACACACTTATCTAACACCTACACACACATACATACATATATATATATATATATATATATATTTATATATATGTATATATGTATGTATATATTTATATATAAACACTGCTCTCAACTGCTGTCTTCACAAAATTGTTTGCAACTCACGAAATTCAGTGACTAAAATTTACTTAGAGCGCCCCAAGCCCGCAAGCAACAACAACAGCAACAGCAACAGCAACATTCAGATGTTGCATGCAACGCCGCTGCGTGCCTCGTTGGCCCTAGCCGAGGAGCTGGACAGGGAGCTGGAACTGGAACTGGAACTGGAACTGGAGCTGGAGCAGCAACAGCAACGACAGCAGCTGGATGAGGATGATGAAGAGGCTGATGATGACGATGATCAGCAACCATTGAATAATGAGACAACAGCAACGCTGTCGACGGCCAGTAGCACGGCAAGTAGCAGCAACAGCAACAGCAGCTTGGGCAGCAGCAATCAGGAGCAACAACAGCAACAACAAAAACAACATAGTGTACCAGCAGCAACAACAACAAACATTTGCACTAGTACTCAATCAGACACAGACACTGATGATGAGGATGGTGATGGTATTGATAAGAGTCCGCTTTTAGGTTTGTACCATAAACAACAACAACAACAACAACACAAACTGCACCCCCCCCACCCCCCACCCCCCTCTAAAAAAAACAGCAACAACAAAAACTCTGTTTTGTAGTCTTAAAAAAAAAAAATGCACAAATAACTAACAAATGTATATAAAAAGCGCACACTGTCTAACTTGTTGCTTGTAGTGTAGTGTAAGAACTAAAAATATATATTTAAAAAAAAAAAACCCTGACTAACACAGACACACACACGCTAACAACTAACTGGGCATGGCATGAATATTTTATATATATATATATAGGAAAATATATATATATTTTTATTATAAATCAAATTTGTGGCAAAAATCAAAATTTTTGTATGCATATTTTAAGAAAATTGCATTTAATTAAAAAATAAATAATATAATTATATTTATTTTGTATATCAACAGATGATGAAGGCATTGCTGAAACAGGCATATAAAACGACAGAGAGAGAGAGAGATAGATAGAACGAGGCAGTCAAAACCGCAGAGTGAGAGCGAGAAACAGAGACAGAGAGAGCAACATATATATATATATATATATATATATATATAAAGGACAACAACAACAGCTCGTATATACATACATAAGTTTAAGCTAAAATTATACACACATATATATTATATATATATACAAGCGTATATATTACTAGATACACATATACATATATATATATATATATATATACCATATATAAAATTTATAAAAATTCTGCCTGTGATGTGCTGGATGTGATTTGTCTACAATATATGTATATATTCTTTTGGCAACAACAACAGTCTGAAGCGAACAAGCGTGTGCCACGCCCCTTCCAGGCCAATGCCAATTTAGACCAAAACAACAGAGCGTTTAATCTTAAGTTTCAGGTATAACTAGCTATATATTTGATACTTAACAAAAAACAAACAAAAAAAAAAAAAAAAAATTATATATTAGCATTAGTCGTTTGTAAGCTACTAAACTAAACTACTATATATATATGCTCCTATATGTGTATAGCTAGCTATATGATACCATATGTTATATTATCTATTCCATAAGCAAACAGCGTTTAAATATTATTATTATTTTTTTTTTTACTATTTTGTAAATTGTGTGTGCCTGTATATGTATTTTTTTATGTATGATCTTAACTATTTAGAATGTAATTTTTATTTTTTTTTAAATGTATTTTTGATAAATTTGATCAGCTGCCAGCTGTTGTTCCGATCGATATCGAGCTATATGCATATGTTTAGTATAAATAGGGGCTACATAATTATCTTAAATTCTTTGCCATATGAACAACTAAATATATATATATGTACATATAGTCAAGCGCGTGCTTTGCATATGACTCGATGCTCACTTTAGCGTTTATATGTGTGTATTTATGTATGTATATATATTCGTACTATCGGAACAACAGTTGCAGCAAACAAATTGTCATTTAAATTTTTAGAGCATTAATTATTTATGCATTCGCCAGTTGAGTGCAGCACAAAAGAGAAAACAAAAAATGTAACGAAAAATATATATATTTGTTTCTAATTGTTTTAATTTAATTGATTTCTCAAATTGAGTTGCAATGGAAAAAAAATAAAATAAAAATGAAAAACTAATCGAAAGTTTGTTTTATTTGTATGCTTAACAGAGGTATTATACTATGCTATATATATGTATATACCCTGCAAGCAATTGGAAGACTGTTTTAACAGAAATCGTCTTGAAGAGTCTTTTCTGAGTCGCCTTGATGATTAAAAAATGATTAATCTCATGAGCGATCGAAAGAAGACTCATAAATGACACTTTTATATGCTCAAAATATTGAGAATACAACAAATATATGATTAAATTATGACTCGAAAAAGAGTCATAAATGATTCAAAACACGAGTCATAAGCTACTCATCTGGAAGAGTTGCGGCTAGGGTACCATTTTCTCCCGACGGGGAAGTCATTTATGATCAGAAAATGAGCGCATATCGATCAGTGCGTGACTCATAAAAGACTCATGTATGCTCTGTTAACATAAAAAATGCTTGCAGGGTAGTGGACCCTCGTTAAACGAACACAATTCGTTCCAAGATGTTCGCTAAGCGAAAAGTTCGTTAACCGAAACCAACAGATCTGTGTTTAACACAGAAAGAATCTTATCAAAACAATAAATGTATTCAATTTTTTGTTGTTGTTCGTTATGCGAAACGTTGTTCATTAAGCGAAACTTATTTTCCCGAAAAATATTCATTAACAAAACTTTTTGCGCATTTAATATCAATCAGTTAACAATGAGTTAGCATACACATATATGTATATATACATGTATACAATATGATCATGTTCTGCTCAGAGCTCAATATCAATATCATTTACAGAAGCCGTCTTCAATGTTGCTCAAAGCCTGCCCTGCCTATCGGCTTCAAGATATCTGCCGAACTGCATATGGTATATATATAATATAAGTTAAGAATGCTTAGCAAGCTGGATTCTCCCATCAGACATTCGAGGAGAGACTATATCTCCGCGCCCTAACTGCTACTCATGTAGCTGGATCTACTCAGTTAAACCTCTTGATCAAGAATAGCTATATATTTTTAGGAGTTAGGCATGTCTGTGTCTACCTTTTGGCATATACATATATGCTAATATATAAAAATAATTCATCTATAGTCAAAAATATATACTAAATGAAGTTTTAGCTCAAAACACAATTTCTAATTAGAACAGTTTTCCGTAATGCTGTAGCTATAGCAGCAGCAATGTCTGGTTATAGAGAATCACCATTTCTAACTTGAACACAACTATGCACACACTCACAATTTAGATGCCAGCCCAAAAGTATGCAAGAGCAGGAGAGAGTGGGAGAGAGAGAGAGAGAGAGGGAGTGGAAAAAGTTGAGAGAACGACAAATTGCAGTTGCCATATATGAACGTATAATTAGCATGACGGCGCCACGAAGCAGTTGAGGTTTCATTTTGGCATTGTTCCCGAATTGCGAGCATTAATCGATAGGCAATTATCGATTACAAGCGCACATTTAAAGGCAACGAGCGGTTGCTGCTGCCACAGCTGTTGTTGCTGCTGCAGCTGTGGCTGCTACCATTCGAGTTGGGGCAAACATTTTAGAAATCTTAATAAGCTGAGCAGGCCAAATAGGAGAGAAATAATCTGGGCAATTATAAGGCTGCCAACTGATACCACAAACAGGCCGAGAGTTGCAACTACCTGTTGCAAGTTCCACGGAAAATCCAGGTGTATGCGTATGCGCAAAGTCCGCGTGTCTTCATGTGTGTGTGTGTGTTTGTGTGTGTGTCGGCATTCGCTTAAACAAATAAAGCTTGGAACTAATTGCATTTGCACTTGTTGTGCGATATTTCTATGTTGGAAATTATATGGACACGAGTGCTGTGGACCAGACGAGTCACGAATGCCAAATTGACTTTACTTTAGTTTTCTATATACCCTGTAATTACAGCAAATATATAGAAAGTGTATATTCACTTAAGACAGCTATAGATTGAGATATATATAGTTGTATTATAGATACACTTGTTATTCAAAAATATCTGAAACTTTTTTTTTTTCCTAAGTAGACAAACTAACCCATTGAACTCGACTCCTATAAAAGCTACACATATCAAATCTGGTATGTAGACTTTATTGAAGTTATACATCAATTCTGTATATAGTTTATAACATCTTCGTTAGCAGTTCTTGAGAAATTGAAAAAAAAAAGTTTATATAAAGTTTATATATATGATCTGCACTAATAATATAGAATAAGATAGTATTGGATTTTCTAGCACTACCATCCATTTGAATTGGAATCTTTTATGAGTTCGTTGTAGAAAAATTGATATGAAGTTTCCCATCGAATCCTCCAAATCTGATCAACTCTTTTGCTGCAGTTAAAACTTTAAGCTTTCGTCATTTCAATTATGAATTACAGGGTATTTATTGATGATGCTCAGTCAGCTACTTAAGCATATAAAACTAGTTGATACTCTGTTTTTTTTTTTTTTTTTTTTTTTTCGTTTTGAGACACGTCATTTGTCATTTATCAGAGGCCTTTTAGCGTTTGGCTTAATTGACTTCTTTTGCAGTGTGCAGAAATTGTTGTGCCCATAGACTGGCATAGAATAGAACTTATGAAGTCAGCCATCAGACAGGCATCGGGCATCGGGCATCAGGCATCATCTTTTAAGCAGCCATGTGTTATGGCCAATACCAATTGGCCATAGTGCGGAACATTTTGCTTCATTACGTCAAACCATTTCGAGTCTTAGCCATGCAGCGAACAGTGATCGCTCGCTGGCTAGCTGGCACTGTAGAACCGTTTTAATTAGATGTAACCATAATAAATCAACAACAACTACAACTTGTGTGTGTCTGCCTGTCTGTGTGTGTGTGTGTGTGTGTGTGTGTGTGTGTGTGTGTGTGTGCGTCGAAGCGTGAGCCCAGGACACTTTTTTTGTTCCCATAAGCCACAAGACAAATGACGAGTGCAAGACCAAAGAACAACAACAGAGACACACAGAGAGAGCGAAAGAGAGAGAGAGAAAGAGAGGAGAGAAATTCTTTGGCATTCTCCAAGTTATTGTTGGCATTATGTAATGGCAGCTGTGCAACAGTTGAGCAACAGCTGAGCAAATGAGCACTTGACATGCGAGACTTCACTTTGCAAACTCAAAATATTCACACAGCAAATTCATGAGCTTCGTCAATCTCAAATCCTTCACACAGTTAGGCTTTTGCGTGGGGGAAAAGCTATAATATATCTATTTAAATAAGTTAACTGGGAAATAATGGATATAGCTATGAGAATTGCTCAAGTCAAATTTGAATATTTTCGAAAATATTTTTTATTAAAATCGCACTAAGGAGAATAAACAAATTGGATTGGAATAGAAAAAGTGATGGAGAAAGAATGATTTGAAAATAAGTAAAATAATATTGAAACTGGATATAAATTAGATTGAAAGAGAGAAAAGAATGTTGAAGATAGAGAGTTAGGGAAAGAGGGAGAGGAAGCAGTGAAAAATAAAATAAAAAGAGACAGTTAGATTTATAATTATAGAGAGAGAGAGAGAGAGAGAAGTGAGAGAAAGAAATTTAAAGATAGATAGAGTAAGAGAAGATAGACAACAAGTGAATGAAAGATAGATAAAAGGAGAGAAGTATTTAAGCAGCTTCAAGAGAAGATATGAAGAGAGATTCGGATAGAGGCAAAAAGGGTGAAGTACTTTGGCTAGTGACAAGAGAGCTTGAAGGAGATGGGAGAGGGAAATATGATAGAAGAAAGACACATAAATTGACAAGTAGAAAGATTTAGCAAGTGGAAGGAATAGAGTGTGAGATTTTTCATAAAAGACATAAGACTAAAACATCTAAGAGAAAAAAATCGAATGGAAATAAAAATATTTTAAAGTGTAATCTATGTAAAGTAAACTAAATATATTATTATAATATAAGTGTAATCTATGTAAAGTAAATTAAATATATACTAAATACATCAATGTTTCTTTTCTATACTAAATTTGCTTATCGATCGATATAGCCAAGCAAAGTCAAGAGTTTTACTTCGCTTCACTGCACTTTACTCATTGCACTCTTAACAGCTAAGCATACACGTATGTAATGTAAATTACATCAAAAGTAGGTAAGATCATATGATTTCTGATATGCCGCAACATCGTCTTTTGGCAAATGCTCTGCAGAATTGTTCGATTCAATGGATCCTCAAGGCGTCAGTGGGGGAAGCAGTTAGATGGTTCGTTTAATGGCGGGCAATTGCGATTTGATTTGGTGGCATCTAATGACACAGATTATGCAACGATATAAGCCAATGATATGGACTAGTTTAGGCCAAAATGCAGTTGTTGTTCTTGTTGTTGTTGATTATTTTGTTTTTAGCTTAAAGCTGAGGTTTAACCCACATTCGTGAAGCGCGTTGCTGGCTACCATTTGACAAACGCCTCAGCAAACGCCAAATGCAAATTGCAGTCAGTCGTTAGAGTAGTAGGTAAGCCTTGCTCTCTCTCTCTCTCTCTCTCTCTCTCTCTCTCTAGCTCTCTCGCTCTCTCTGTAAGCCTGTCTGCTGTTGTGCACATGCAATTTTCTTGTTGAAACCCTACAACATTGCACTTGGTCTTGGACTTGGACTTGAACTTGCGAATTTGCCAGCCGCAGCAGCAACAGCACCAGCAGCAGCAGCAGCAGCAACACCAACGCCAACAGCAATCAGCGGCAAGTGAATGAGCTTAAATTGTCCATGGCAGAGCGGGAGAGCGATAGAGAGAGAGAGAGAGAGAAGGGTAAGCTAGCTGAGCTGAGTTTGCAGCTGCATTAGCCGCAGAGCTTAGATGATGGTTGGCTGGTCGACTGGTTGCCTGACTTGCCAGATTGTTGCATGTTGTTGCCTCAACGCCCTCAGTACGTTATTATGCGGCTGTTATTGTTGCAACTAGATGATGTTGTTGTTGTTGTTGTTGTCTGGTCGCTCGTCTGTGGAGCATCAAGGCACTGGGGCAGCGAGGCATCAAGTTCGCAACGGGCGACAGCCACAGCACGCATACACAACAATTGCTGCTGTATGAGAGAGAGGGAGAGAGAGAGAGAGAGAGAGAGACTAAGGCTAAGACGGATGCAGAGCAACCGCAGTTACTTTGGCTAACACACACACACATACTAGCAAGTTGCCTAGACGACAAGCCTCAATTAAGTTGCAATTGCAGTTGTTGTTGTTGTTGCTCTTGTTGCTGTGGCTGCTGTTGCTGCTGTTTGGCGTTGGCGGCGTAGGAATTTTTCTAGCTGCTGCCCACGCGTTGCTGCTGCTGCTGCTGCTGCTGGTGCTGGTGCTGATAAAGTCCAAAATGATGTACTACCTTCTGCTGGTGGCTTGCTGGCTTGTGTCTCAGCTTTAAGTAGCAGCAGCGCAAAGCAGGAGCGCAGTGCGGGTGATTTCAGAGGGCCCAACAGAAATTCATCAAATATATTATAAATATTACCATTATTAATAGTATTTTTATTATTAATATTATTATTCTTATTGTAATTATTGTATTAAAAATTTTTTGATAACTAATATATGATCGAATAAATTTCAGATAGATAGATAAATATCTCCCAGATAAATATATGATTGATAACTGGAAAGATAATATCTGATAATATGCAATGAGCAATATGGCAACAAAATATGCATACGCATATGCACATATATATATTTATATATATAGATATATATATCTCAGACATTGCAATAGTTAGAGTTAAGATATTTGATATAGATATAAACCCTCTCACAAGACATTACTATATACATATAAAATGCTTGTAGCAAATGTATATTTAGATTGATTTACATGAATGCAGATGGATATATAATAGAATACGCAGAGGATTTCCAACACTTTTCGAGATATTAATAATTGTATATTTGTGTCGACATTCGCATTGGATTGGCATCGCGTTAGATAGGTATTTTATGAAATGTCTCAATACAAGGGTGGAGCGCTTTACAGATCACCGTCATAGTCAAGGTCCTTAATGCGTTGTATCATCTCCCTGTGCAGATCGTTGGCATATTCATCCAGCTCCTCGATTTCCAATTGGAATTCACGTATTTCGTAGTTCAGCTGGCGATAGGTCAGGAAAGTCTTCCTGTAATTGGACTCCTTATCCATGTGAGCGACAATGATGTGTCTGGCCTCGTTCTTGCTGAGTTTCTTCTTCATCATAACGCTGAAGCGGTGCTTGCAAGGGGGCAGATCATTGACCACCTTCTCGCTCCATTCCTTATACTGTTGCGTCACCTCGCCCAGTTTGCGCACACGTCGATTCTCGAGGCACATCTGATGCCGCATCTTGTTGAGCAGTGTGCGCACCAAGCGATAGTTGCAGAGCAGCTCATCGATCTCACACTGCAAGCGTTGATGGGCATGCTGTAGATTACGCACCTCCAACTGCTCGTCGGGGCTGAGGATAATGTGAAACGGATCATCCATGGGCAATTCGTTTGCGGCCAACTGCTGCTGATGTGGGCTCAATTCCTGTTTAACTCGCACCGGCAAGCACTGCTTGAACTCAAAGACACCCAGCTGTGGCACTGGTGTTCCCGACGACGACTCCGGCTCGGTAGTGGCAAAGCTCATATCCGAGCCTCGTACATAGTCCTTTCGATGCTTGATAGTCAATTGCATATGCTCGATGCGGCGTATTAGACAATTTATTTCGCCGGCAAGTTTCAAGGCGCGATCCTCGTCATCGGTACGATCCTCGCTTAACATATGCTCAAGGCTTAGTTCCTGTTCCTCCTCGCCATCGTCGGGCGTGAAGCTGACCTCTTCGTCATAGTGAAAGATCTCGATTTTGCGACATCGCACACGATGTGATAGTAGATCTATATATTCAACTGGAATCTTATCGCAATCATGGAGACGCTCAATGATCTTATCCACAGAGTCCTCAATTAGTAAAGTCATCTTGTCGATTCTCCTCGGTCTATCTCTTTCCCTCTCTCACTATATAGATATATATTTAAGTTTGTATTTATTCAAAAACCACTTTTTTTACAATAAGAAGCAAGTTGTGTTTTCAACTATGACTGAAATTTAAGTGTGATTCGTATAGTTTTGCCATCCATACATCTAAACATCGACTAAAGTCTCGATTGCTTTGTCGGCATTGTCAGGGCTTACTAGATCTAGTTTTGAATACGCTCCTGTGCTCTCACTACTGGCGGGCTGATAAGAAAATTTATGGTTAGTCTGTTGCTGTGGCGGCATAATTGCGCACCCACATTCACATGAAGAGCCACGGGCCTTGCCTCGCGATGCTTTGGCGTGTGTCTCAGCTTCGGGTTGACTAGTCCAAGTTTCCTCTCACCCCCCCACACTCTCATCTCTATCCATCTACTGCATTCAGTTCCATCTCTTTGGCAGTTGACTTTGTTTACCCGCAAGTTGCAATTTTCTGCGAAACCATCAGACACAGAATTGCTTTCTGCTGCCGTCTGCTGATAAGTCCCGCTTCTGTAGCTGCTCTCACTCACTCTCTGTCTCATTCTCTCTCTTGCTCTCTCTCTCTCTCTCTCTCTCTTCAAGCTGAGCGTATCTTATTGGCTTCCACCTAGTATTTGTGGCATTGCAATTGGGCATCGGCTAAGGTTTGAGATTTACTTTGGCTTTGACTTTGCCTCTTGCTAATTGCTTTTCAAGATTTCGGGGCTAGGGCGAACGACGACGGCGAGTGCCCGCAGTGTTGTATAATAATGTAATGTGCTACTCCTTGGGCCACTGTGCAGATCTCTGTTGACAGGCTTTTAAATGCCTGATCGCGCTGTCACACTGCGGAATTTCGCAGGCCCACTACAAACTCAATGCTAGACTTGTTGGGCAAACGGGGTCAACACTCCTCGCCCTGCCTGACAGCCCCATGACTGTGGCTTGCGTTGAGTGACTGTTGTCTGCACGTCACATCGGCCACACTTCTCTTACGATTTTTGGTAATGAATTGAGTTGCTAGAGATTGGCTTGGTTTGGCTTGCGGAAGCGAATATTCATGTGGGTTGCGCCGCTTAAAAGATTGTCAGCTGCATTATGCGAATGCTAATTGAAAATGCTGTGCAATTGAAAAACCAGCAACCGAGTAGGAATAATGACTTGGCTCCCTGTACGAGACGTCAATGCAAGCCAGCTAGGCGCTTGGCCAGTGACAGACAAGCGGAGATTAGGAACTGAGCGAATTGAAAGCGTTGGCTTGAGCGCTTAACAGGGTTGGGTTGAGTTAAGTTCCCTCTGCCGATTAGCAACTAAGATCGATTGGGAGCTGAGGGAGTTAGCTAAGAGTAAGCTGGGTGTGCGTTCAGGGAATGACATGTCGGGCTAAAGAGTCAACCAAGCTGGGCTGGGACAAAGCGTTGAAAGAGGTGGAACCTAAGGTTAGATTAAGGATAAAGAATTTACTTACTATCCGAGCAGTGATAAAGGCTTGATTGCTAGAAGGGAGTGAGATTTGTCTTAGGGATTGATAATTAGCTCGATATTCGAGAGTGATCTAAGATTAAGAGTTAAATTTTGCCGTGCTGAGAGTTGGATAAGGATAAAGAGTTCAATATTTTCCGTGCTGAGAGTTGGATAAGGATAAAGAGTTAAATTTTTTCCGTACCGAGAGTTGGATAAGGAAAAAAGAGTTAAGTTTTTCCTATGCTAAGAGTTGGATAAGGATATAGAGTTTAATTTTTCCCGTGCTGCAAGTTGGATAAGGATATAGTTAGATTATCTTCCAAGATAAGTGGTAGACTTGAGAAAAGACTGTGAGTTAGCTGATTACTGTTACAACAAGTTCAAGTGGAGGACTGATAGTTGTTAGATTAGTAACTAAGAGCTTAACAGAGATAATGGCGCCTAGGCAGGAATAGCAACTAAATGTCGAGAACTGAGTGCTGACAGAGATAGCTTCATGTACATTACGAAATCTAGTACCTGTTAACTATAAGACTTATAGTTAAGTTAAGTAAGACGTAAAATTTCAAACGAGCTACAAATACCGAGAGTTGGCTAACTCAGAAATAGCAAGAAGGGACTTGGTAAGTTTCAAATTTTATGGCAATTTCAACTAACTTGTTTTTTTTTTATTTTTTTGCAAGCAAACTGCTAACTCATTGTCCGTCCGATAGTGTTGAGCTGTACTTTTGGGTTCTCACTAATTTATGAAGAGATTTTGTTTTTGTTCATACATTTTTTTTTTCTCGTGGGTAAAAAACCTACATAATGGCCAGGGAAAAGGTGAGGTAAGAAAGAAACAGGGGAAAAAAATGGTAGAACTGTACCGCTAAAGCGGCTAATCACATCATGGGTCCACAACAGACCCCACCCAGTGCCCAGAGTGTGGTTCAAGAGACGAGCTTGTGAACTGCGAGCCACAGCGAGCTCTAGTCATGCAGGAAGTTCAAGTGCGAGAGAGAAATGCCCAATGACATGTGCGATTGTGAGTTATGTACTCTGTGGCAAGTCCAAGAGACCCCACCAGGTTCAACACAACTCGGCAATGGGCAAATAGAAAAACCGAGTAGCTAAATGCAATATACATTAGATATACTTAGAACGAGGCTATAGAAAATTACGATTTATGTAACAAGTCGAAGAATCTGAGCGCATTTATTTCCGCATCTACAGCAGCTGGCAAAAAATTAAAAAAAAAAAAACAGCCAAGGAAAGAAAAGAAAAGAAAAGATTATATATATAAGTAAATATAAAAAAAAGTACAGATGAGATGAGAGAACATGTTGGACGGCGGGCTGGGGAGATGTTGAATCGCTCGTAATAGTCGGTAAGTCAGTCATTCATTGAGACAGATTGACTTAGAGACGGATAGACGCAATAGACAGTCAAAGTCGTCGTCGAGTCAGTTATTAAATGTGACCATAAGAGAAAGAGAGAGAAAAAAAAATACAGAATCAGAATCAGAAATACAAACACAAGCGCTGAAGATCGTAGCAAAAGTTATTACATAACAGGCCGACAGAGCTGCAGCTGAAGCTGAAGCTGAAGCTGAAGCTGGGCACTGAGTGAGGGATGCGGGATGGGGCGGGAAGCTGTGATGGCTAAGGCGGTAAGACTTATAAAAATCATAGCACTGTGCGAAGCGTAAAAGCAAAGAATTATAATTTTCCAATCAACTGATAAATTTTTAATGATGCAACTTGCGACGATGCAACGATGACGATTGCACTGCGAGACCGTGCTCGAAGAGAGTGGGCGGGGGTAGAGGTTAGGGGGTAGGGAATGAGCAAAGAGTAGGGGCTGATGGCAGATGCTGCGATTGCTGGGTGCTTTAATGCAGAAGGAGGGGGAAGGGGTTGGGTGAGTGCGCAAGACCTGAGGAAAATGTTGTTCAAAGTGCATGCTGGAATTTTTAGACGCTGCCTCATTGCATTGGCCGTGGCATTGGACATGTGTAAGAAACATTCCCATAGGTGTGATTGCTGGCGCGCAAGAACAAGTAAAACACCAAATTACTGTTACTGGGCATCACACACACAGAGAAGAGAGAGAGAGAGCGGGAGAGAGAGCGGGAGAGCGGTAGAGCGGGTCTCTCTAATGCACTGGTCTGCAGGCCATTGGCATTTGGGCATTTGTGACTCTCGTTGCGGACCACAGCGTCGCCGTGATCGATGATGAGCTGATGAAGCGGTTGACTGCCTTCAGAGTGCAGCCATCGAACACAGCCTCAGATGCTGTCACTGCCACAGTCGACACTGACTCTCCAAGCTCAACTCCACACTCGCCTCACCAACTGTCCAGCTGTCTAATGTCCCTTGTCCCTTGTCCGTTGTCAGTTGTCGCTTTCGCACTTGCTTAGCCTCGACGACTGTCCACGACACATTTCTCATGCAAATAACAAACAGCGCCTGGCTGCTGCTACTGCGACGACCTGGGCTATTGACTTGCCCCATCTCGATAGTCGATAGACAGATAGATATACAAGAAAGGTGCTTGTCCACACAATGAGTGCGGCAATTGCTGCTACATTATGCATTAGTTACTTAGCTAAATACTCTCTGAAGGGAAGTCAGCGAAACGCATTGTCGAGTGCTGGGGGGAGAGTAGAGTTGGAGTTGGGCTAGTTATAATGTTGAGTATAGAAAGTTGAGATATATCGAAGTCACTTGCCAATTTAATGAATGCTTGGAAAAGTTTCGGAAAAAATTTAATACATTTCAGTAAGAAATCCGACTACGGCATTTTTTTTTTAGCATTTGAAGTGATGAGTCTGGGATCAGGTTAGCCTTATGTATGGACAGATGAATGGGCGGACAGACGGATGGACGGAAGGACAAACGTATCGAAAGAGAGACGTATGGAAGGACGGATGGATGGTAGGACGGTTTGACGGAAGAACAAACGAATCGAAGGAGAGACGGATGGACGGAAGGACAAACGTATCGAAGGAATGACGTATGGAAGAACGGATGGACGGAAGGACAAACGTATCGAAGGACAGACGGATGGAAGGACAGACGGATGGAAGCAGAAATCATATGTGGGATTATCAAAGGTACTCGATAAGCTTAGTATAAGGAAGAAGAGATTGATGCAGTTGCGAATGAGCAGAGCGGGAATGAGACATGTGATTGACAGCTTGGTCAAACGTTGAATGCTTTCGCTTGAGTATATCGAGTACTTAACTGAACCTATATGAGATATAATTGGTGCTCCATAGAAGCTCATTTTAACTAGTTCCAATTGATCGACGCTTTAGCACTGGAACAAAAAAGCCAATTTGCCATTTTGAATTAGGCAAGAGAATCGGCAATTTTCTTTGTATTGAAATAATGGCATGTGGGTCAAGTGCGGCCTTGCGGTACATCGGCCGGCTTGAAGAGTCATTGCTGGCACCAAATATGATAAATGAATTGTTGAGGCGACTCGGTCAGACCCTCGAGCGTTGCGAATGACCAAAGAGACATAAGAAAAGGAACAACTTTTACGCGAGTCGAGGCGACAAACAGGACAGGAGACAGACACCGGTAAGACAATCACCTGGGCGCGATGAGTTGTTGTTGCACGATGCCATTAGATGGCGAAGATGATCTTGGCCAAGTTAGCGCGCGTAGCCGATGGCCAATTGAGCTGCACATATTTAAGCGCAAAATACGACAGTTATTATTGTTGTTGTTGTTGTTGTTGGGATTGCTGTGATTGCAATTGCAATTGCTGATCATTGAAGCGCAATCAATTAATTGACAAAGCACATTGATGGAAGAGCCAAGATGATGCCAGCTAACAGCCGATCAACTTTTTTCCTTTTTTTTTTTTTTTTTATTCCTTCAGCTTCTTCTACACTTTTTTTGTTGTTGTTGTTTTAATGCAGCCAAGCGTAGCGCTTGTGCTGGGCTGCTGTAAGTAATTGAAAAATAAAAGAAAATGCGCGAAAATCGCAACGCATTAGCCAAACACCCGATGCAAGCAGGGGAAGGGGAGGAGGAGGGGTGTAGAAGCGTGCGAACAATTTGGCCGATGCGTCGATTCGTTGCGCCTTTTGAGTCAGCGAGCAAGAGAGAGAGAGAGAGAGAGAGAGGGTGCGAGAGCGAGACTTGAGCATGGCCAGCGCGATTCGATTCTCATTCGTTTCATTCTTGTTGCTGTTGTTATTTTCGTACTCCATTGGCCATTTGCATTTTAGCAATTTGTATGCGTGCAGCGCACGGAGCGCGGCATGAAATACGCTTTGGCCATTTGGCGCCTGCTCGCTCAGACACCTGAGACACCTGAGACGTTGCGATTGCGGCGAGACTCTGCGAAGTGGCTGGCCTCTGTCTGGTCGGCTGGCCGGCCGGCTGGCTAGCCAAGGCAGACGCTGCACGATCTACCAAATGAAAATATAAACTTTAAATTTCCTTATTAAATAACGGTCGACAATACTAGGCACATGTGTGTGTGTGTGTGTGCTTAGCCTGAACGTTGCAGGTGCTTTCCATATTGCATTACCAGCCAACAGCCAACAGCGAAAAAAAAAAAAAAAGCTGTTCAATGCTTCAGTGAGAAACGATTCACAATTGTTGTTAGATGGGCAACGTGTCATAGCTCAGCCATGTTAGCATATAAATCAGTTTTTGCATGAGATGTACCCCCTCTCCCTCCTCCCTCCTTCCATTTTGAGCATAGATCCCATGCCTGATCAATTGGCCAGACAAATTCTTTATCATTTCTATTAGTCGTCTTATTATGTTAGCATGGGGCTAGCTGATCACAGATTGAGCTCTTGAAGTTTGTGGGAGCTAAGCACAATTTGAAATGATTGCAACTACGAATTATTAAAGCTACATGAAGAAAAATTTCATAAAAAATATAAGGCTCAAAGCTTTGCAAATAAATAATAATAAAATCAATATAATATCATATAATATAAATTTATAAATATAATCACACAATCAACTTAATTTTGATTTTTGCATATTTTTCAATTCACCTTCAATCAAATTCCTATACCCATAACTAAATCTTGTTCTGACTCTCCAGAAACATCGAACATCATCATTTTTATTGGTAGTTAAGAAAAGTAAAAAGAAAAAAAACATAAACTAAAAACTTTTGAGAGCGTTTCGCTGCTCATGTTGACAGACTGAAAATATATGTAAATTGATTATTTTTGTTTTTATGGACTCTATTCTATTGAAAGAATTTGGCATTCGTCACTCAATATTATTGACAATATATTTTGAATTCGTTCATTGTCTGCTTCATTTTAGTATAGATTTTCTTTTCTCTTTGAATTGATTGAATTCATTTATTAAGTATATTCTGGTCATTGTTGTTGCTGTTGTTGTTATTTGTTGCCCAATTAGGATTCTCTATAGAAAGTCAATGAGTTTATTTTATTTGATTGACTTTTAATGAATGCCATGCTCTGCCCTCTCTCTCGCTCTCACACACTCTCACCATCTCTCACTCTCACCATCTATCTTTCTCATTCTGCCTGTCGCACTCTCATTGTGTTGTTTGAAGATCTATGTGATGCCATTTCGTTTCCATTACCCTAGAAATTTCCAATATTCATTCGTGGCTGTTGTGCCATTGGTCCATTGTGTTAACAATTTTTATAGATTTTTAATTGGTCCAAATGTGAGTTTTAAAACTTTTTTTGTTTTTTTTTTTTTGTTTTGTTTCGATGTAAAGCCGTGCAGCAAGGTCGTCAGACCTTTAACGTGTCGCCCATTCATTTGCATACCCAATACTCTCGTTGGGCTGCGCTTTCTTCTTTCTGTAAGTGGGCCCTAATGAGCTTCTGTTTCGATACATAAGTTGCTAAATGTCAAAAATCAAAGCTTGCAGTTGAATGTTAACTTTGAATCGATTTTATGTAACTTCTACTCTACTCTATTCTATTTTTGATAACCTGACAGCGAACTGTTAGAGAGCCAACTCTTTACTGTGTGTTGGATATCGATTTCATTTATATATCTTGTAGCGATATCATATGATATGATAACTTTGGGAGATTATATAGATTTTGTACTATTGATAAAATGAAACGATATATATTCAAGTGGCCTAGGCAATGTTTGGAAATCTGATCTTAATCTCAATTGGATAGTTATAGATGATGGTAAAGATGTTGTAAGATAAGAGTGTGTAAGACAAAGAGGTAGCGAAAGAGTGAGAAGAGGAAGGGAGAGAGGAGATTGAGAAAGGAAAGAGATAGAGAGAAAGAGACAGAGAGAGATATAGAAAATTACAGAGATTAAGAGAGAGAGAGAGAGAGAGAGAGAGAGAGAGAGTGACAGGCAAAGAGAGCCAGAAAGAGCCTGATAAAGAAAGAGAGAGAGAGAGAGAGACAGAGATAGAGATAGCTAGAGCGACATAGTAAGAGATAAAGAGAAAGAGTAATACAGACAGAACGAGAGAGAGAGAGAGAGAGAGAGAGAAAGGAGATAGAGATGATGAAGAGAGAGAGCGTCAAAGAAGTGAAGAATATGAAAGTCGAAGACTGAAAGAGAATCGAGAATGACGTGAGAGAAAACCAAAGACAAAGAGAAAAGCGAAATAACCAAGAGAATAACTAAGAGACAGAGATAGATAGAGAGAGAGAGAGAGCACGCATGGGTACAGAATGTGAGATATAGATATAGCTTCAGATTCATATGTAGTACTAACCTTTGGTAAGGTCAGTTCAAAACTATTTTCCCTATTATCAAATTATTTTACGCAATGTTCGTTGGACGCAGTTGCAATATTATCGTAACTAGTATGCTCCATATGTCCAATTGCAGAGAATTGTAACGTTATGTAAGTAGAAAAGTTTCGGGTTCAATCAGATTTCCCATGACTATCGTACAGCTGATATTTTGCTAGCCAATTCCACAATACAAACTGAAGCCGAGTGAACACATCCGTTTCCCATGAGGAAGCAGCGCTTCGCGGTATTCCGTTTCAAAAGCATCTGCAGAAGCGCCGCCAACCGTTGCCTTTCACGATCCCTTCTTCTCTTTTATTTACTTCTTTTTTTTTTTGCGTTATTTCTAACCCAAAACAAGCGGCATAAAATGGATGTGTTGTATAAAATATATAAAAATATATGGATGGATCCGCCCCACACTCCACTTGCGAAACGAACAAAGGTAGGCAAAGGAGTTTCCTCTGAACGAGACAGGTTTTGGATTCAGTTTCCCAGGGCAACCCTTTCGAGTTGGTTTTTGTTGTTGTTGAGCACCCTACGTAGTGCTGCTACTCCTGCTCCGCTGCTACTGCTACTCCTGCTGCTGCTGTCTATCACAAATCTGTCACGAGGGTTGCTAACGCATCGACATCAGGTGAGCAGCGCTCTACCTGCTGCTGTTACTACTCCTCTTCCTAAATGGAAATGCAATGCAAAGTTGCTGCTCTGCGCCTATCGATCAACACAATTTGATTCGCATTTGTGTGGGAACGCAGCACAGGTGCTGTTTCCAACTCGTAGAGCTGCCACCTAGCTTGAAATTCGATACAGACAGCTGCCGCCTGCTCCCTCTCAATCTCTCTCTCTCTCTCGCTCTCTCTCTCTCTATCCCATTCCCTCCCTCTTTTTCTGTGCATATTAGATATGTTGCAAATATTTGCTTAATCTTGTGTGCAAGTTGAGCTGCTGCATTTCCTCTCGAATTTCCTTTTGGTTTGAAGATTTCAACAAAAAGTCGCTGGGCATAATTAAGAACATGTTATGAGAGAGCGGCAGCAGCAGCAACAACACAACAACAACAACAATTTATGTGAGCTGCATGGCAACAGCAACAACAACAACAACAACCGCAATAATGACAATCGCACAAATCAACAAATCACGATCAGCGGCAGCCACACAAGACTCACGATTTCTGCTGCCCAAAAATTCTAAACTGAAAGAAAAAAACATTTTTTAGAACGAACAGCGCTTATTCTTTCAGTTCAACGAATTTCTAATGCTCTTTTTAATTAATAATATTTCCCTGGTAAATTTTGATATTGGACTTTAACGAGTTTCAGTTGAAGTTCTCTTCATCATAAGAAATAAGAAATTTTGTAGAATTTTCTAGAGTTTCAGTCTCATGATATTTACAATATATTATTATTTACCGATTTATTATATTTCGAGTACATATGTATACAAAATATTAAAAAAAAAGGCATATACATATGTATATATAACTATGATATCTACATATTTGATGATGAATGTAGTATTATGAAATGGATTGAGATGAGATGTTTGAGATGATTGACACTAACATTTAAATGAAAATTCAAAAGATGAATAAGACATAAAAAGGCAGCCCTAAACTGATGTCGCGCAGTGTAGATTCTAGCAACTACACATAAAAATATATACATACAAAAAAACATTTATAAATATATAATACATATATATATATATATACCCTAACATATTAAGCTCTCCATATTTCATCTAATATTCTCTACAAAAAGAGAGTATTTTAATCAAATTTGTGCAGACATCAGCTTGAGCTGGCAATGAAACAAGAACAGGCAGCATATTGCACTAACAATTGAGCTTGCAACAACAACAATGCAGTGCCACTCCCACCCATTCCCTGCTGAACCTCCACTACTTGTAGTTGCTTTATCAGTCAATTCAGTTCGAATATTTGACCGTCTGTCCTTTTGCCGCATTGTCAAGTTGTAAGTTGCGAGTTGCGAGTTGCGAGTTTTTGGCTACTGTTTCGAGCAAACATTCGAGCGGAGCGCATGCTTCAGTAGCCAACAAGACTGTCTGTCTGTCGCACACAAAATTGTGGCCAAAATGTGTAGGCAATTTGTCAATATGCTATGACGACAACGGCAACAACAGCAGCAACTAGTTACTGGCAGCAGCAGCAGCAGCAGCAGCAGCAGCAGCAGCAGCAATAGCAACATTATTGACATTAGGGCACCTGTTTGTTTGCCAACATAAAACTATGATTACCGTTGTTGTTGTTGTTGTTGCTGCTGCTTTAGCCATTGTCATAGTTGCTGGCAGCACGCGTACGTACGACTTACACACACACACACACACACCTGCACATGTGCACAACTCGTGACTGAGTCGAAAGACGCCAGCGTCGAGTCGCAGCCAACGTTAATCATAGACAAAATAAAAGCCATGGCAAAACGTAAAGAGAGCCCAAGTGAAAGAGCCAAATGCTAGGCCAACTTGTAGCTATTGCTGTCGTTGTTGCTGTTGCTTTTTTTTTTTTTTTAGGTTTTTGGTCAATGAACAAGAAAAATGGATTTTCACGGTTACATGCGTCGCATACACACACACACATAACATGCATATGACATGTTGCCAAGAAGCAATAACAACAACAACGAGAGCGCTAGAAATTGTCTTAAGCAAGTTCGTTGCTTAAGTCTTTCGTTTGCAACAGTTGCAAAAAGCCAGCAGGCAATCATTACCTGCCATGCCGAATATAAAACTAAAATTACATTAAATTTGCAATAGATATACTGTGTAAGAAATATGTATAATTTACGCATAGAATATTCATGATTTATGTTATAATAATATATAATAATAATTCTTTAAAAGAATTTTTTTTGTTTGGGTAAATTGAAAATTGAGGAGATGGTGAATAGATTTGGCACAGCTATATTTTACTATCAATAAGATACTCTAACTGTCTACAGTAACCCACGATATATATCCTTCTATATACTTTATAGCCATATAAATATCTATATATAGCTCTATCTAAAGATCTAGCTGACTTTGGCATTATATTTCATGTAATCATAATAAATTTCTAAATATTTTCTATTCTTAACCAATATTTAATTTCTATCTGTTTGCTGCTGCTTGCGAATGGAAACTCAAAACGTTTTTGTAGTCCTTGGAAAAGGACAACAAACATAAATGAGATTTTTTGGGGTGTGTAAACAGAACGCACTTCCTCTCTGCATTGGCGCAGCTCGAATTCTTAACAAATTCCCACGCTGAATGCTAAATGGTGTTGTTGTTGTTGTTTCTATTGAATATGGGCGTTATGGTTTATACGCCCTCGTTTGTACAGCAAACTATGAGCATTACGATTATAACTATTATGATTAACAACAGCAGGTAAAATGTAGGTAGACAACAATGGGCCAGGTAAAGAGACAGCGGGTGCGGCATGCGACAAGCGCTTGTCAGGATTCCACGCTTATCTCACAGACAGTTAGATGAATAGATGGATAAAGAGTGGAACTGTCATTTGGCTGTCGCCTGACACTTTGTGCTCGTCCTTGATCCTTGAACCTGAATTGTCACCTTTTTTCTTTTCCATCCACTTTCACTTGTGCTCACGCTTATCGTCTAGTCTGCTTAATCCCCTGTATAGCCAAAGGCGCAAACTGCTGCTAAATTGAAATTGCTTGAGCCGAGTCGGTGTCCTAATGAGTCCATCAGCATTTTCTAATGAGCACAAAATGATTGTAGCCACCAAATAAAAGAATGCACAGATAGATAGAATGTGAGCTAAGACAGACCCCCCACAGTTTCACAGTTCCTCAGCTCCGTTCGTAAGCCAAGTTCTTCGCTTCGTTAAGCGGAAGCAGCTTTGACGGCATTAAACGCATATGGAAATTATCAGTAAAGTTTTCAACGAAATATTACACGGCTCAGCGATTCTCTTAACACTCCACCCGCACCTCGGAATACAGCTAACTGTCCCGCCTCCCTCCCTACGGCCGAAAATCTCTTTGTAGTCGGGTAGCTGAGCTGTTAGTTCTTGGAACTGACTCGCAATGCGTTTAGCATAAACGAAAATAAAAAGAACTATCGACGCTTCTTTAATTAAGCTGTCCACGAGTGGTTTTCCTAGCGATGGCATTTACATATTAGAGATGCGCGTGAGGCATGCTCGTCATCTCTGTTAGCTGAAAATACGCTTCAATCGTTCAATGAATCAAATTTTAATCTAAAGGTACACGGTAACATTTCATTTTATATTTTAGCTCTCTGAAATTAATAACACTTCATTGGAATGACTTTCCATCAATCGATCACTAATCATCAATCATAGAATATATAAATTGTTCGCTCAATGAATCAATCAGTCAATCATCAAGCTAATGCATAAATCTATTCCTTACGTAACCTACTATTCATCTGACAAGTGCTACCTCAGCCACTTAATCACTAGATAGATAAGTTACTCAATCGATCAATCAATCCATGAATCGGTCAATCACAAAACTATAAAATATATCTGCTAACATTTTATTTGCAAATTTTTGGCTTGGTAAATCGCTTAATCAGTCGATTGAAGAGTTGGTCCATCGAGCAATCAATCAATTGATCAATCAACAAATATGAAGCACTCTGCCGTAACTCTGTCTAGTCAATCAATCATAAAACTTACAAAAGTCTCCAACCATCTCCATCTAGCTATGGACAACTGGTTCAATCAATTCATTAAATAATCTGTCGATCAGATTTTCGAACACGAATAATAAAACAGAAATGTGTTGAAAATCAGTTTTAAACGCTGACAAGTTGAGCATGTGGCAAGAATATGATTTGCTCTACTCGTTCCGCTGCACACGTGCGCACCATCTTGGCATGGTTAGCTCAACAACTGCACCCACTGCTGCTCCGCTCCGCTCCACTCGACTCCACTCTACTCCACTCTACGCTACTCTACACTCAATTCAAACTCATTTGAGACTGCGCTGTTGTCCAGCTGGGAGAGGCGTACGCAGTCTTGTCTTGACCCAGTGAGCAGCAGATGACAACTTTGTGTGCATAATTAATGTACTTAAGCAGCAGCAACGACTACAAGAAGCATATTTAATAACTTGTTTATAGACGAAGGCATTGGCATGGGGTATTCATCAAGTGGTTTTGACCACAAAGCTTAATAGGGCACGTGCCCTGCTTGTTAGGCCAAGCGGCCAAATGGCCGCCTCTTGTGGTTGATGTTGTTGCTGCTGCTGCTGCAATGGTCAATCATAGCACGCAGCATGCCGTTAGATCTAAGCTCAACTGTACCCAAATATATATCTGTTTATATATACATATATATGTGCACATAGAAGTGGGGGAAAGGGAAGACTTGAACAAGATTGCATTGGTTGAAAAGCCAAAGTCAAGTTGGGGCCTTCGCCTAATGCAGCTGATGAAGTTATTAAAACTTGTTGTGAACGGCAGTTAAAAATCAAAACAAGATGCAACCAAAAACACAGAGAAATGCAATTGCTAATGCTGCTGTATTTGTGACTACTGCTGTTGCAGCTGCTGCTGTTGTTGCTGCTTCTTCGACTGTTGCTATTGGAGATTGTGGCGTTGCATGTGGAGCAGCTGCAGCGGTTGGCTCTCTGCTGGCTGCCTGCACGTTGTCTTTCAAGTATTTGTCAATTAGATTTTTAATTGCTGAAATATGAATGTAGGCGCAACAGCCGCAGCAACAGCAACAGCAACGCATTTGCCATGACTTTGACGTTGACAGCAACAGCAACAACAACAGCAGCAAAAACATCAACAATGTTCTCAAGCTGCTTTTTTTTTTTAGATACCCTTGCTGTGGGCATTGCAATTGTCTTATGAATTGTGTGATCAGTTAGTCAGTCGTTCAATCTACTGCTCTGTTGGTCAATCAGTCTATAGGGCAGTCATTCATTCAGTTTTAGGTTAGCTAAATTATAATTAGTTTATAGGGCAGGCGCTCCAAATAGCTGTTAGTTTATAGACGAAATCAGTCAGTTTGGCCATTGTTCAACCAGTAAATCAATTAGTCACATAAACATTTATATAATGAATTGATCTATAATTCGTTCAATATTTCAGTCAATCAATCTATCAATCAGTCTTCAAGACTATTTATCTGTTAATCACTCATTTAGATAATCAGTTTGTCAGTAAATCAATCCATCAATCAATCAAACATTGTAAGTCATTCACTCTATCAATCAATCATTGAGTCTATCAATCAATCTTTAAGACTTATTATCTGCTAATCACTTATTCAGTGAATCAATGAATCAATCATTGAACTTGTCAATCATTCTTTATGACTATATATCTGCCAATCAATCATTCACACAATCAGAATGTCAGTAAATCAATCGTTTAATCAATCAATCACTCAGTACATCAATCAGTTCGTTCATCATTTAAACAGACTGTTTGAGTCACATTTGGTTACGCTTGTAAAAAGTAATTAAATTGATCAATCAATATTAACATACTCAAAGCTTGAATAGATTTGATTCAGTCGTCAGTCAATCAGTTAATGAATCAATACTTCAATCATTCAATGAAGCCATTACTTTTATAACATTGGTTGCTTGGTCAATCGTTCAGCCATTCAATCATGTTCTCAAAAACCAATAGTCAATCATTGCCATAAATTAGTTAAAATTAGCTATTTGAACAGCTGATCAGTCAGTCTATGAGCAAAATCATCAGTCAGTCAATCAGCACAAATTCTCTAATGAGATAGGGAAATCTCTATATCTATATTATCTCTATATATTATATTCCAAATGACAGAGTATCTCATTGTCGTCAGCTTGCGCTTGGTACTAGGCAGTCTTGGTTTAGCCTGTTTTGCCTGTTGTAAACTTGTTGCGACTGTTGAAGACGACGACGACGATTATTAAATGCAACTTAGATCAGATCAGCAGCAGCAGCAGCAGCAGCAGCAGCAATGGCAACGACAGCGACAGCAGCGAACTCGATTAAATCGAAATGCAATGCTTCTTGGAGCTTAAGACACTCTCCACTCCCCACTGCGCTTGATGCTCCACGCTCTCAGATGTTTAAGGCCAGGCGCGTATGGAGTTAAGATGAATCGCGTGCCTGGCAACTGCGACTAGCTGAAATATTATTATTATGCTTTGGCTAAAAGTGAATGATTGCCGCAGCTGCAACAACAAGCAGCAACTGTAACGCACAGCAGCAGCAGCAGCAGCGGCAGCAATGCAACATTGGCAGCACGATGTGCCTTGATAGACGACAATAGATTACGAGAAAGAGGCAGATAGAAAGAGAGAGAGAGAGAGAGAGAGAGAGAGAGAGAGAGAGAGAGAGACAACGAGTGAGTGTGAGTGAGCAGCGCAACTGGCCAAAAAAAAAAAAAAACAGTCTGCTGTCGCTTTGCTAATTTACGAGCAATAGTTGCTGCTGTTGCCAATGCAATTGTTGTTGTTGCAATCTAATTAGCGACATTGCGCATACGCCACGTGTGTCTTGGTCTGCTCAGTTTCGCATCATATTAGCCTTATATGTTTGCATAGTTAACTGTTAGATGCACATATAGACAGAGAGACAGCGAGACAAAAAGAGGGAGAGAGAGAGAGAGAGAGTTAGAAGCAACAAGCAACAAGCACTTGCCGCACGGCCAACTCGCTGGCAACGTGCCTCGTTAGTTGCAGTTGCTGTCGTGCTAGCCATGGACCTTGGCCATGGCCACAGCAGCAACAGCACCAACAGCAATATAAACTCTGCTGGCCTTGCTTTGGACAGCTTGTTGCATATGTCAAGTCAGGCAACAACAACAACAAGAACAACAACAACTAGCTGGAACAAACACCTGCAAAATGTTTTGCCGCATCTTTCCACACAAGTAAGAGAAGTCGTTTACCAAAGCGAGCAACTGAGCAACATCTAAACATCTAACCATCCATCTACATATCTATTATGACTGTGCCCCATCGCCCGGCATTACCTATTTGAGATTCCTTTCTCTTTTTCAAACACGCAAGCCAAATATCTCAATACATTTCAAAAGTGTGAATTGTGTAGAAGCAGCGAACAGCAACTAGAACCAACACACAAAAGCGTATCAAATGGCGCGAGAATACCCTGGAATCAAAGCGACATTAGCGTGTGCTAAGCATATATATACATACATATATATTATATGAAAAGATAAACTTTTATTTCATTGTGAGTTTACTCAACTATAACATATGTTATTGTACATGAGGGCTAGTTAACATGAAGAGTAAACATGTTTTATTAACAGCCGAATAACGGAGCATAACCATTACACATACTTTAGTTAAAGCTATTATCAAAGTTTACATAACTCTAAATATATATACTTAGTTGAAACTTAACAGCTCTATAACATAATGACAACTGTTAAATTAATATAAATAGGGCAGCTACTAGCTGAGCCAACAAACCAACTCAAGCAACTCTTTTGTCCCCCACTCAGAAATCTTTCACCAGCAAATATGTGTTAGTTTGGGGGCGTGGCTCGCGGGCAAATAGTCAAATAGATGGATTGGATTGGCTGTTATCTGGTGTATAACATGCTGTTCATAATTCAACGATTTGTCATTTTGTATTTAAATATTATTTTGTCGACTGCTGCGACATTTGCATTTCAATTGATTCGTTCGAGTGTTGAACTTTAGCGCGAGCCAAGCGAATGAAGAATCGTTCACAATTCACGATTCACTATGCACACGGTTCACATTCATATTCTGCTGCTGCTGCTGCTTCTTATTCTTCATTATTTTTTCATGGGCTTTTCACACCTTCCACCGTCGGTTGAATGTTTTTGTTGCTGGCTGCTAACGAGAGTCAGCCGATAAAGATATCAGTTTCGTATGGCACCTTCTTTTGGGATATGTTTACTCCACATATACTATACCGATGTATTGATCCTATGCGATATATGTATACAGACGATGGACGACGATGTTCTTTATTCTCAAGTTCTCAGCTCTTCTTGCGCGAAGCTGAAGGTATTCTTGGCTGGCTTTTGACACTTTCGAAAAATTCGTTAGCAACGATTTGCATAATTTCACAGTAAATTCCTAATTCTAATCTATGCCGGCAGTTGAAGTATCAACTCCCCAACTCCCCAGTTCCAATAGAACAGATTCATATAGAACCGAGACGAACGACGAGCTCAGCTGTCTATGTATATTTATGTTTGATACTTAATCGCTAATAAATAAACGTTCGTATTTCAAAAACACACACACACGCACACAAATGAATTTAAATAATTTTGAAAGGGCCCCAAAAGTCGCAGCGCTACGAAAAGTTATTCAGCTGCTGTGCGACTCCTGTGGCGTTTGTTTGTTCGAAATCAAAACATTTCTCACTCTCGGCCAGTTCGTATTTTATATGAATTTTTTTTTTCTCTCCAACAAAGCTTAAAGATATTTTTCACACCTATCAATCGATTATAAATGGGCGGCACGATTATTAACTCTAGGAGGCGCTGCTGGAAACGCCTTAGTCTTCCATAGGCTTGACAACCTAATCGAAACCTAATTAATTCACACGAAAAGCTTACTTCTTATAGTCTTGGATCTTTATGGATATCTTATATATACATATATATATATATATTTATTACGTGGTTTATAGCTATTAATATATTTTTATGAGCTAAAGATTATATATAAGTATATTTTGAAATATCGTATTGCATGTGAACAGCAATTGAAGTATTCTAAAAGTTCTTCATAGCTTCAAGTGAATTCTTCATTTATTTATTTAAATAACTATTTATTTCTTTTTAATAATCAAATATCCATGTCTTAGCTCTTTCAGCATACATAGTTGCTAAATTTAAGTTATTAAGTTATTAATTATATATATAATAAAAATGCTCAAAAGTCTTAGAGCTAATTTTCAGCATTCTTGTTAAGGGCTCACTCTTGCTGCTTAGCCCAGATTTACATGATTAACTCAATCGAATCAATTAAATCTTTATTAATTTAAAGTTTCAGTTCCAATTAATATTTAGTATTCATATATGTGCATGTTTATTTTGAACTTTTTGCTATTTTCTTTTTCGAATTTATTCAAAATTATAATTTTAAATTTCTAAAATTCAACTGAATGATTTTATTCAAAGTTGTTTTGGATATCTATTAATTAATAATTAATGATGTTAAACACAAAATATGAGTATATAATGTTAGCTACTTCAAGAACCTTCTGCCGACTGCGTTTATAACAACGGTTCACGACTTTTAACACATGCTAAATATGCAAAACAAATTGCCCAGTTCAGAAGCGCTAAAGAAGAACATGGAGAAGATATATATGACGCTTATTTGACATTTAACTTCTGGCATTTGACACCTAGTATTCAATTTATATGTTTTAGAAATGGATGATGATCTGAATCTTAGGGATTCTCAAAATTTAATTCAGATATTCTATGTATATGATGGAACATTCTGTTAGATGCCCAGGAGTCTCGTCTTTTCTTTCTACAAAATTTGTTTCCTGTTTTCAATTCGAATCAGAGAACAATGAGTTATTTATATATCCAAAGTAATCAATATATAAAGCTGTCAATCGACTGTTATATATCCTACCACTTGAACGCTCGAAGGAATTAGTTTCCCAAAATTGAGTTCAAACTTTCTATGTTCGCTCTTGAACGGGAAATAAACCAAAAGTTTGCCATGAAATCCATTGAGTCGAATAAAAATATTAAACAGAACCAACACAATATGCGCAACAGGAAATCATTATAATTAAAATGATAATATTGTATCATGTGATTTTCTGTTGAATAAATATGTTCATATTTGAAATCTGATTCACACACAAATATTTATTCATGACTCAAAAGATTTTCATAGTCCAATTTATCGATTTATCAATCTATAGTTTATTTCATGTTTTATGTATATTTAATTTGTGAATTTATTTTCAGTTAAAACGTGATTAAATGCCGTTATATTATGTAGATCATACATTTTGCCTCCCAACTGAGAGAGAGAGAGAGACCGGACACCTTTGACTAATATCTCAGTTTCAAATTCAACTTCAACTGCTTTTTTTTTTTTTTTTAAGTTTCTCGGTTTTCGAAAGACCACGCCCTCGACATCAATATCAATGGCAGCAGCCCATTTGTTAGTTGGAACTGGCCACTTGAAACTTGAATTCCAATTGGAATAAATAGATATATTCACAGCAATTTATGTATCTTAATTGTGGCCCACAGCGAGCCAAGTGTGAATGAATGAGAGAACCTTTTGCTTAACTGCAGTTGATTGTCCACTCACAGAAAGACTGTGTTGGCAAAGGGAGAGCCGCAAGTGTGTGTGAGAGGGAGAAACTGTCTAAAATGCACTCGTATTTCATCAATGAATTGAGCTGGAGTTGGGGCTGCGACTTGAGCTGTGGCTGGGGCTATGATATGGACTGCGACTTGTGGACTGCGACTTGGGCTGTGGCTTGGGCTGGGGCCTTTCTCACGATCTGATCGGCTACTTTAAACACTTGCTTTATATTGATATTTATGGCTGATAATTTCAGTTCATTTGAGTTTGTTTTCAGTTCATTTTCGAGTGGAGTTCGTCGTTTATCATCAACCTTTAGCTAAGTGAAAGGTGCCCTCTCAGCTATCAAATGAGAAAGTTTGACAAATTAACTATGCAAATGTTCGTTAGTTGCAGGTGGAATTTCCAAATAGTTTTCATTTAGAATATGAAACTTTGGAAAAATTAAATAAATAAAAATAAAGCAAATCCAAATCTTTTGTACGAAAATATGCAGGGTATATGGTTTAACGTTTTTACATTGCTTAGAAATTTCAGTTCAAATAAAAATTTAACTTAACTGCATTCAAATTACAGGGTAGCTGCAAATCGTTCAATTTTGCGATTAACTATAGATACTCTAGTCGCCTAGTATGCTTCTTATGATTTCTGATACAGAGTTTTTGGGTTATATTAAGTTTTTTTTTATAGTTATAGGGTATCTCTTCGTCTTGCTTTTTAATTGCTTTTCCAATCTCCAATTTAGCTCTATGTATGTATTCTAAAAGTTGCATAAAATCAATTATTTATATATATGTATATATATATATATCTGACAGCTTATTTCAAATTACAGGGTATCTGTTAGTTGGACACTTTTTTAATTGTACTTTCTATACGTTTTTCCAGAGTCTCGCTCATTAACATTTCCATCGAAATGTGTGCTAGATTTTCGTTACAGGGTATCTGCTAATCGTTCGCTTTTAGTAGCTGCTTAATTGCGATTTCCTGTCGAAATATCATTTTTTTTAGCTATATATTTCTATTAGTTCTCGCTAAGTCGGGCTTGTGAACATTTTTATTGACTTCTTAGGCGCATATTTTACATATCTCAAACTCAAAGATTCTTTATGGTTGTCGTTCTCGTTCTCGTTCACGTTCACGTTTTCTTTCTCATTCTCTTTCTCTATTTCACTCTGCATCTTCTTTCTCTCTGTTGATAAATATTTTGAAGATCTTTACGAGCTGCGTATTTTGCCAAAGTTGTTCGACTGTCAACGGCATTAACTTCACGCCGTCATCTACCAAATCCGGCTCCGTTTTTATTGGACTGTGTTTGTCAGCTCTGACAGCCGATGCTAATATTTGGCCCAATAAATTAGTCGCTCTTTAGTATTTAGCTGGCATTATGCAAAGCTAGTTCTCATCGATAGTTGGCCTGCTGCCCAATCAGCGATTGATGATTCGCATTTCTCATAATTTGATTTAATCGCCGCTCTTCTAGCTGATCTTCACAATTTACTTTAAATCGGAGCTTTGGAAATCTACATGATTGATAGATGGAAAGTTGGGATTGCAATCTGAAGTTTAGCCAAAAGTTTTACTTCTCTCGACTGAACGTCGCTGAAAGATTGATTAATTTGAGTTTCCAAGTGAAAGAAATTATTCTTATGAGCTGAACTTGGATAATCCTATATATTATAGTCCTAAATCAATTTTAAATCAAAATCTCAATTAAAGCTCTGAACTTTAGTTAGTTCACGGAGCCAAATTGATTTTAGAATAAAAATTGTTTTGAAATTCCTCTATTATTTAGCTGGAAATGAACTGTGAACTTTGATGAATCCTCATTTAATTTCTTGAATCTTGAAATCCTATTTCAATTCTAGAGCTGAAATTGACTAAAGTATAAATTCAGTTCATAATATCTAGAACTGAACTGTAAAATATGACAAATAGCAGATAAAAACTTCAATTGGAACTAGACAGTGCAACTTACAAGAGCTTACTAGATTTGGAACTGGAACTAGTTGCAGGATCTAATTTAATAGCTCATTTTGATTACTTTGCTTCCAAATGCAGTAACTAGTTCTTTTGTACAGCTGATAGAAATTACAATCATAAGCCACAAAATGAACTAGTTCAATTTCTTACAATGTCAAAGTTCACGTCAACAAATATCTAAATAATGCCCCTAAAGATAATGAACAGCGCTACCTATAACATCTTGAACTGGAACTACTTAATGTGATAATTTTAATGTGATAATATAGGGCAATATTAACACATTGCATTAGCTGCAGCTATCATTATGGACTGAAACTAGTTGGAATTCGCTTTGATTATATATCATGTTACGGCATTAGGAAAGTCCCAATCGATTGACTGTGAACTAGAAATTGAACTAGAACTGGTCTTACACCAGTATGTATTTAAATACATACACACCCTATGCGAATACATTTAAATAGATTACGTATGTGTTTAATGGGCAGTTGCGAGATCTATTTGAATAGTTGCAACGCAGCTCTGACTGGACTTTCTTTTGCTCGAATTCGAAATCAGCAGTCGAAAACAAACCAACAACAATTGCCAAACAATTCGCATATCCAATATAGAAACAAAACCAAGTGTGTGCAGAAAATATATAAAAAGAAACAATCAAAATACAAATATAAAATAATAATGAGGCACATTTGGAACAAAGGCTGATCGATAAATTAGTCAACTATTTGGTAACGGTTTTAATTGTCAACGTGTGGCAGTCAAGTTTCTGGTATTCATCTAGCTTTTGTAGAGTCTATTGACTTAGAGAGCCAGACAATAGTCCTGATTTTTATTGTTCAATAGCAGCCGCAAAAATTATGCACAAAATATATATAGTTATATACCGACGTCAGACATCAGAAAAAAAACTGATAATAATAACAATAAATACGACAAAGGTTTGTCATAAAATTTATTATCTTTTACCGATAGATTTGTTAGATACGTTGTTGTTGTTGTTGTTGTTGTTGCTGCTGCTGCTGCTATTCGCTCTCGAGTGCCCCTCAATGCCGACGTCTTTCTGTCAATTTAGCCATCATCGCTCTTCGTTGTCTTGGCCAGTTTTGTTAAGTGTTTTGCCAAAACAATATAGAATTCAAATAGAATTTCAGCAAAAATAAATAATGAGAAACATTTCAATTCATTTAAATTGCTTAGAAATGTTCTTGATGCTAATGATGGGGTCATTGACAGATAAGGAGGGAAAAGAGAGAGAGAGCGAGAGGTATTGGGTTGTTGAACCTACTTACTGCCATTAGTCATTCTCATTCTTATTTTCATTCTATCTCTTTCTCTTTCTCTGCATCCTCTATCTATCCTCTATCCTCTTTCCTTTATCCTTTATCTTCTGTCATCTATCCTTTATCCTCTATCCTCTTTCCTCTATCCTCTATCCTCTATCCTCTATCCTCTATCCTCTATCCTCTATCCTCTATCCTCTATCCTCTATCATATATCCTTTATCCTCTATCCTCTATCCTTTATCCTCTATCCTCTATCCTCTATCCTCTATCCTTTATCCTCCATCCTCTATTCTCTATCCTCTATCCTCTATCCTCTTTCCTTTATCCTTTATCCTCTGTCATTTATCCTTTATCCTCTATCCTCTTTCCTCTATCCTCTATCCTCTATCCTCTATCCTCTATCCTCTATCCTCTATCCTCTATCCTCTATCCTCTATCCTCTATCCTCTATCCTCTATCCTCTATCCTCTATCCTCTATCCTCTATCCTCTATCCTCTATCCTCTATCCTCTATCCTATATCCTCTATCCTCTATCCTCTATCTCTATCTCGATCACTATCGCTATCTATCTATCTTTCTCTCTTTCATTCAATTCAATTAAGCATTTAAGACAATCTCTGGTTAACTTAAGCCTATTTGGTTTTTTTTTTTTCGGCCTTTAAAGAAATTTAAAATTAAATTTATTTTTCAGGCGTTAAATTCAATTTACAAAAAAGTGGCACACGCCGCTGTTGCTGTTGCCTTTGCCATTGCGAGGTAAAGCTGCAGCGCGTCCAATTGGCGTGCGGCCAGTGCCAAATCCTCACAAAGCTTCCACTTGATGTTGTTCGCACACAATTAGAGTTAGACGAAATGCACTTAAGGAAGATGTTACTGTAGCTATGCTTGATATAATTAGCCGACGTTGCGCAGTCACTGGCAAAGTAAGCGGAATTAGCTTATAGCTGGGTCTATGCTGTATAGCATCTGAAATTGCTTCCTTAAGTCAAAATTCTCTTTCAAAATTTGCATTCAAAAATGTGCATAGAACTTCTAAATTCTACTCTTTACCGACTTTATCAATCTACAGCTTTTGAGTACGTTTTTTTTTATACTTCGGCTCTTAAAATACTTTGCTTTATTTTATTCTATCAAAGACTAATAAGCCAAGTATTTCAGTTGACATGCTATAGATAATTTCAACATATTTCTGAAGCAACTGGCCAATACATTTTTGGATTCCTTTTTTTTCTGTTTTGAGCATCTCTAAAAGCAGCAAAGCTTCTCTAGACAAATGCTGGTTCAATTGCAATCAACAGGCAACGGGCAGCAGGCAACAGTGTTGCAGCGTCGGGCTTGTCTCTTGGCCGGCATATTAACGCTTGATTAAGAACCAACCGGGACGGCTAAGCACTTAGCCAGACAGAGGACTGTGGCTGCAGTTCTGGCTGTGGCTGAGGTTGTGACTGTGCCTGGGACTGTTAGGGGCCAACGGATGATGGGGGCCTAAGAGTAGGGATACTCGTAGTTCTGGTTTTGGCTGCGCTCTCTGCCAATTGGCCGACTGCCTGAAAGAGCGATTGTCCCACTGTCCCACTGTCCAACTGTCCAGCTGTCTGTCTGTGTCGTCTTCTGCTCGGCTCGGCTGGCTCCCTCTGTCTGTGGCACTTTGGCGAAAATGTGTTGCTAATTGTTGCACTAAACTGTTGTTGGCATGCGTTTGACAGTCGGTCCAACTGATGGCCATCAAATTGGCACCAGCTACCAACTGCCAACAGCCAAGAGGCAACAGCTTTAGACCGCTGGACAACAACAACCTGACCAAATTGTTGATCATTTGTTGCCTGCTTTCTATATATACATGTGTCTATATATACACTCTGCAGCAGTTGGGCACCATTACAATTTGAGCTTGTCTCAAAGTTGAGCTCTGTTAGTTGATCTCTAGCCGCAATTTGGTTTGCTTTGGTATCTGTTATGTCTAAGCTGGCATGTGATTAGCTCTTTCTGTTAACCAATCGAGCGTCTGTAGACTATTTATAGCAAATGTTAAACACTTGTGGCGAATTTCAAGTCCACTTTGTATGTGCTAGACTTTTGGGTAGAGTTCTGCTGGGGCAAGACTTTAACAAAGAGATCTTGAAATGTTCATGGAATCCGATGTCAACAAATCATCGAATTCATTAATATATGTATGTGTGTCCATATAGCTTCGATTAGTAAAAAATTTGCATTTGTATATACATTTTTATCTCTCTTTCTCTCTCTCTATCTCTCTTTCTCTCTCTTTCTCTCTCTTTCTATCTATGTATATATACATTCAACGGCTGTCTAGCTTTTCATGTTCAGAAAGATTTTTTTCTTTATTGCGCCATGAAAATTTATATCAAATCACTATCTCTCAAATTTCCGATACTTATCCTCTAGAATCTCCTAAATCGTCTATACCTCTCATATCTTTCATATCTCACATTTCTTCTATCCTACCAGAATCGTGACTATATCTCCTCTTATGCCGCATCATACATTCCATGTTTCTTATGTTCCTAAATTTCCTATATATATTTTCCATCATTCCATATCTGAAATCTTACCACATATTCCATATCATTTATTCCATATCTCTTATGTTTCTACATCCAACTTATTTTCTATATATCTTAACATTCTTATCATATAACTTATCATTCTATATCTAGCTTTTATCATTTTCTTTCTTACTTTTTATCTCTCTCACATCTTCACATCTCACATATATTTAGTATCTTTCCTGATTTCCATGTTTGGTATATCTCGCATATTGCTTATATGTATATATAATCTCGCCCATTTCTACCAAATTTCCTGTCTCTCATGCCACTCATTTCTTTCGTTTCTCCTACATCTCTCCCTCATCTCAAGGCCCACATCAATTTGGCCACCTACAACATTTAGTTTAGTTTTTCTAAATCACAATTTTTTGCCAGAATTCGAGAGCATTTGCATCTTTTTACACGATTCTGCTTCTTTCTCTTGTTGCTTTGTTTTCTGCATCAATTTACTTTGATTGAGGCATTAAAATTCTTGTTTATATACAAACAAACTGCAAATGCAGTCTCAGACCCCTGCTTCTTCTACTCACTTCTCACTCTTCCCATACACCTGCTATATATACACACACACACACATACACAGACACAGAAAGAGAGATATATGTATGCATAAATGCAGCTAATTTTCATTAAAATAATTTACACAGACTCTCTTTGATGTGATTATTTGTTTAATTGCATTTTAATATTGCTTCCGCACATTCGTTTATTGCTTCCGCAACTGCGTGTGGCAGGATATCTGTGTGTGCATGTGTGTGTGCATGTGTGTGTGCATGTGTGTGTGTGTGTGTTTGTGAGTGTTGGTCAAGTCATTAGCGCAGCGATTTGCTTAAGAAATTGACTCAATTTAAAATTTAATGCACATATTTGTATGCGCCAGGCTCCACTTAAGCACTGAACTGGGCTGCGATAGAGAGAGACAGAGAGAGTGAGAGAGAGAGAGAGAGGTGCGATAGTTGGTTTACCTATCAATTAGCATTTGCCGCATCTCTTTATCTCAGCCAGCTCGATACATTTGCATGATTATGAGCGCAGTTCCGGCGCGCAGTTTACATAAGTAAATTACGCTTCAGCTTTAATCAAACGCAAATCAATTTTAATATCTATGTATCTATGTCTCAATGCGTGCTTGTGCCTCTGTAACTTTGTATCTTGTATCTTGTATCTTGTATCTTTGCATTGCACTTTGCTCAATTGGCTTGCATAATTGTCACAGTCACAACCTTAACTGTTGTTAATGAGTCGCGCGTAATGCAAATCGATGCCACACTTATTGCACACATACAGTGTATGTAAGCAGTCGGATATGAGCAATATAAAATATATATACATATAGATTATAGATTATAAATTGCTTTTGCAATATCTCAACTACATTTTTAGCCAATTAGATGCAACTGTTATGACATCGCAGCTCTAATTTGCAGATATAAATGCTTTTATCATATATATACATAATTTCATTCACAATAAGAATATCTATAAATCCATTTAAATATCATCTCTGAAATATGTCCTTTGATCAACTCATATAAATTATGTTTTTGGGGGACTAGCTTTAGCTGTCAACGGGCCACCATTGGAAGTCGACATTTCATGTCCTTCAACGTGTCGGCATTTAAAAAGTGACAAAGATGGAGGGAAAGAGCGTAAGAGAGCGAGTGAGGCAGGGGAAGATCTTAAATTTTCTGATCATAACAACAGCAACAAGTTCCTCATTCAACGAGTTCCTCAAACCCCACAAAAAAAAAAACCTCTTTTTACCCAAGCTACGAAAAAATGACATGTTTGAGTTGGTTTTTGGCAGCGACCGTGCGTGTTCTTGTTTCATATACCCTGTAATCGGAAGAGTGATTAAAAGGGGGTTTTTGAATTAGGTAAGAGTAATCAGCTAAGAGAGAGAGAGAAAGAGAAAGAGAGAGAGAGAGGGAGAGCAAAAATGAGTGAGAGAAAGGGACAAAGGGGAAACTGAGGGAGAAAGAAGGAAGAGTGAAACAATGAGAAGGGGAAAGCGAGAGAGAGAGAGACAGAGAGAGAGAGAAAGAGAGAGATATGAACAGATGGAGAGAGAAATATGCAGAACGAGGAGTAATAAAAGAAAAAAGTCTGTTAGAGAGACATATACATACATAAACAGAGAAGCAGAGAGAGAGAGAGAGAGAGATAAAATTGAGTAAGAAAGAAATATTGAAAAGAGAAAAGAACAGAAACTGCATAATGAAAGAAAGCGCTGGGGTAAGATAGAAACTTATTCAAATTATATATGAAGCAAATAATTAATAAATAAAAAATAAATAAAATATATATAAAAAGATATAGAAACTTTGTAGACTGGATCAGAAGTAAAACAAAATATAGGGTATTTCCAAGGCACATATTCATTAATTTAATTTTTTAATTTTGTGCTGTGCTGAGGCGTTTTAAAGATCGATTCGACTCGATTTCGATTGGATGCGTTGCGATTCGATTCGGATCGAATCGATTAAGCTTTTTGTTTTGATACGTTTTGTTTTTAATTTCATTTGTGCATTGTGTGAGTGTGTGTTTTATATTGATGTTGCTTTTGTGGCTTATTTAGCAAACAATAAAGCAATAAATCAATCAATTATCAGTTAAACGCTCGCAAACAGACAGCGGCTGGCTCTGAAAATGCAATATGAAAGCCTTTTTGGGCAGCTCCAGCTCTTTATGGACTGAGCATACAGAGAGCGGGGGAGAGAGAGAGAGAGAGGGAGAGTGAGAGATAGAAAGAGAGAGAGTGAGAGAGAGAGAGAGAGAGAGAGAGAAAAGAGAGAGAGATATATATGATAATTTGTCAGCGTGCCATCAGTAGAGATACAAAACAAACAAGTTTCTGCCAGACATATATATATTATATATAAATTTATATATATATATATATATATATATATATATATATATATAAATGCAATGCATTGACTGTTTTTTGGATTAATGCCAGCAGGCGCACTGGCGCCTAAGTAGGTCAGAGCTCCTCCACAGCCAGAGTCCGCATCCAACAATAGCTGCCAATTTGGGCGCACAAATTCCTGGGCTGTCGCTGACAGGCGAACCACAGGCGAGCTGGAGACTCAACTGCGACGCATGCCAATTAGCCGGGCCCGCAATCAACTTGGCCCAGTCTTAGCTCGCCTCAACGCCTGCTGGTATGCAACAGTGGGCCATAAGTGTAGAACGCCCACGCCCCCACCGCCAGCAATCCAGAAGCCATTGTCTGACATCAAGCCCATCAGAGACAATAACAAAATAAAATAAAACAGAGACAAACTCTACAAATGGTTTGAATGCATATTAATATGGCCGATTGACGTACTATAGATTTCAATATGTTCGCAGATAATCCACAGATGGATTTACAGTTGTTTTCGTTCGACTCTAAGCATTTCAATAATGATATCAATCGATCTATGCATATTTATAAATATTTGACTTTTTGATTTCACGCTGATTGTTTTTATTGTCCGATATAAATTAATTTGTGACTCGCGCTAGGTTATTGTTATTTTTTATAGAAATTGGATGATATGAACTTTAGGCACTTTTAAATGGCGATTGAAATGCTGCAGAGATTCTGTGAATCCCGCGAACAGCTGCTGATTATTCTAAGTTTGCTGTTTTTGTTGTATTCAAATTACCCTTAAAAAACAATTATTATCGATTCTTATTGACTTTAAGAAAATGAATGTCTGACTAAATAAATCCTGTTGCTTATTGCCAAAACAGTTAGATCTTCTTTGACATTATCTAGGGAGAGTCTGCAGTAACTGATTTAGATATAGATAGATATAGAAGACTAGAGAGTTGAAGGGGTACAGCGAAAATATTAAACAAGAATAAAAGGAATATGCAACAAAAAAAATATATATACGTAATAGAGATAAAGAAATTCGTACCATTTAAACATAAATGAGATAAATATATAAAAAATCGGGCAAAAATATTAATATAAATTTTAAATAAAAAAATACTTTAAAAAAGTAAAAACTAAAACAATATCTCAAAAAGAATAAATATATTATAAATAAAATAATATAACTTCATCATCATATAAAAAATATTAAAAAAAAAAAAAAAAATTGAATTTAATTCTTAAATACAGAAAATACTTTATAAACAAGGAAGAAGAATATCTCAATTATAAAGAAAATATATATACATTTATTAAATCAAATAATATAACTTTCAAGAGAAAAACTCTTTGAAAATCACATAAGAACATAATAAAGTGACCATGGAGCATGGCAAATGGCTCGAGCTATGGCAGGTATTACGATATGGCAAGATAACTGTAATCACTGAACTCAATGAGCTGATTTCGACGCTAGCTAATCAGTGACTGCGAGCAATTTTTGTTGTAATCAGAGTGAAAGAGAGACATTGAGAGAGAGAGAGAGAGAGGGATAGACAAGTTTTGACCTACGGCCAGTTTCACAGCTCAAATGTGCGAACAGATTTATATAACGGCTTTCGATAGTTGTGTCAGTTGAACGTATAGGGGTCACAAGGGGGGGCACAGTTGCAGATTTTCGACAAGGGTCACCTGAAAAAATAGAGGTGTCCATGGCAAAACACACATCATCAAAGCTCTAAGCCCCCCAAGGGCCTGTCCCAAAGGGGCAATAATTGCTTGCAAGAAGCAAAATATTTACCAGAGCTTTAACTAATGAACTGTTAATTTGGACAAGTCAAGACAGAGCAAGAGAGTCAAAGACAGAAGCCACGGGAGAGACAGGGAGAGTGAGAGAGAAAGGGAGGGAGAGAGGTGGCATAGGAAAATGCTGAAAACTTAATTGTGTTTAATAGTCGCTGGTTTTTTTGTGGAATGCAAACCCATTTTTTTTGGCCACAGGTTTCGCATTAGGTTTTATTTTTTCAGCCTTTTTTTTTGGCACTTGATTATGCAAAGTCTTAATTTGGCCAAAAACCAAGCGCTGCCTGACCGCTTGGCACTTGAGCCACACTTTAATTGATTTACACAAGCCACAAAAAAAAAAGCGAGTCAAAAACCAAGCACTAAAATGTAAGGCTTAGACTACAGTTTATGAATAGGAAATACACTAACGTATAGAAAAAATTAAAATTCGAGATGATCTATATGAAAATGAGTGATCTATAGATCTATAGATGATAATACATCTTCAGCATCCATATGATAGATGATGATGCTGATGAAGTGATGAAAATTAAAAGACTTTTAAAGTTTGTTTTCTTGATGGAAATGAAGCTAGCTCAAATTCTCATATCAATTTTTAATCTGAGTAGATCAACAGTTGGCTAATATATACCGATGTTTGTGCGACGATATAGAAATTGAATTTAAAACAGATTTTTCATATTGCTTGAAAAGATAAAAATTTCTTTATAGTTTTACTTTGCAAAATATGAATGAAGATTGAAGATAAAACAAGAATTTTTTACTTTATAATTTAAATCTGTGATACAAACACATGTATTAAATTTTCTTTAATTCGAATTTCATATATATTTTTCTGTCATCTTTATCAATCACAGCAGTAGTAGGTGGAAAATGTAGTAAGGTAATGATAGAGCTGTTATGGAATCTGCAAATGTAATCAAGGAAAACTGAATTCCTAGCTAAACTAGCTTGCTTTGTCTCAGTTTTGGTAAATCAGTTATGTTATGGTCACATCTATACATTTTTCAATACACTCCACTGTTAGGGTATTAGCCAAATTGTACAAATCGTATCGGGCCTGGGGACACGTGAGCTGCTCGCGCCAAATATTTGAAGAGCAACATTTGTGGGGCTGGCTTTCTATGAAATCGGCGCTATGAAATATGATCTTCAGCGAGTTGACTTAATATGAAATGGAATACCAAATACAAAGAGACAAATATATATGTATATATTCGTGTGTATATATATACATATTCAATAATTGCGATTGCCGTTGGGACAGTCGCTGATGCTGCACCGCTCTAATGGCATTTTAATAATAGATTACGATGATGGCGACGACAGCCCCAGCAGAGAGTCCAACCGATGATGGGCCGATGAGTGCCCCAAGACAAACACGAAACTGAAAATGTGAAAAAAAAGCAGCGAGATATACATACATATCTGCAATATGAACATATAAATATATATATGCAAAAATTCTTTTGCTCGTATGACAGTTGACAGTTAGAAAGCAACGTCTGAGAATCTGAGGAACTCGCATTATTTGCATAATTAAACTCTAATACAAATTGGTAAAAGAAAAACACACTCACACACACATTCAAAAAAAAAAAAAAAAAAAAAAAAAAGAGGAAGAAGAAGAAGCTGCAGCAGCAGCAGCACAGACAATGTCTGAGAACTTTGCTGGCTAATCATGCGCATGATCTGCAGCAGGCGAACGGGCGCAGTGCAGTTCACTGCTGATGATGCTTGGGAGTCTGCGCAGTCTCTCACACTTGACTGCATCAAAATGTTGCAGACGCAGAGGATAGAGAGAGAGAGAGGTGGAGCAATAGCAGCGGGCCTCACGCGATGCTAAAAAGCACGTAATATATAATACAGTAAGAGCTCGCTAAAGCGAACACCTTTCAAGATTAGCTGAAATAGTTTTAAAGCAAAATTTTTGTTTAATTCGTTATTAAATTTTGCAAAATAAGTTTTTAAAAATGTCATTAATGAAAAATGCTAATGTACTAATAATTGTCTGTTTACTAAGCTATCTAGTTCATCTAACTAAATATGGGTTGAGAAGGCAGAGTAGAAAAATCAAATACTTTACTTGTAATCATAATAAACTGAAACTTAAAAAAGTCATTCGTATATGTATTATGTAGGAGTCACTTATTAACTTCCAAAATTACTCTTATAATATGTATAAGACTATCAGTTCATATAAGAGTTACTCCTGATGTGCAGAAGCTCGCATACTTGAGAATAAAATTCTTTGTGAGCTTATTAACTTAAACTAATACGTAGAAGTCACTCTTATACAGATTGTATACGAAACAGATTATATACAAGTGGTAGTCTGTATAAGAGTAGCTTCTGGTATACAGAATCTCTTATACTTTCAAGTAGAAATCTCTATGACCTCATATATGGCTGTTACTCTTATATAGATAGTATAAGAACATATATACACAGGTGTTACTCTTATACAGATTGTATACGAGACTGAGACGAGTGCAACTCTGTATAAGAGTAACTTCTGGAATGCAGAAGCTCTTATACTTTAAAGTAGAAATCTTTATAGATAATATAGGTGCTATATATAGGTGCTACTCTTATACAGAATGTTTGAGAACTTATACTGGTGTTACTCTTATACAAAATGTATAAGAACTTATACAGAATGTATAAGAGTGCCTTCTACTTATTGTATACGAATGACTTCTATATATCAATATTGGCTTATTAAATTCTCTAGTTGAAAATAAAAAGTAGAAGACACTCTTATACAGTAAAAGACACTCCTATAAGAGTTTATCTTGGCAAATCATATCACAGCTATTGTACATACAGTACAGACAGTACAGTAAAACTTCGTGTCGCGCATTTGTCTCGTGTGCGTTCATATGCCACACACACATACATACACACACACACACACTCACAACACGGCTACAATCTTGGTGGACTTTGTATGCTGGGCAAATGGCACAATAAATTCCCATGACAACTAATTTAGCTGGTCTCAAAAAGAGACAGAGCGAGCGAGCGAGAGAGAGAGACAGACTGAGAGAGAGAGAGAGAGAGAGAGAGAGAGAGAGAGAGAGAGAGAGAGAGAGAGGGAGAGGGAGAGAGCAAACGATCGGAACTCTTGCAATGCGTTGCTGTCTCTCATCTTTGCCGCCGCAGCATTTTTATTGACTTTGGCTTTGGCATTGACTTTGAATTCGTTGCAGTTAGCTGGCAGCATCTATTGTTTTTAATGATTGTCTCCATGGAGAGGCGGCTGCATAAATGCCTGGCATTAAGTATACGCCAGCTAGTGTCAAAGCGAACCACAGTGTACGCCCACTAAATGGGCAAGGCGCAAAATACAATTATTACAGTTGGCGTAGTGGGCGTGGCTGCGAGAAGCAGAAGCTGAAGCACAAGCAGCTCCCTGCCTGCCTGCCAGCCAGCCTAGTTGACACTGAGGCGCTCATGTTGCTGCCACACGTCGACATCAGCCCGTCGAGCTGCAGTTGCAACGGCTCGAGTGTCGGATAGCCTCTGGCTATATAATTTAACACCCACGCCTTGGACTCGTTGCTAGTGGCATGACCTAGAAAAGCGTTTATTAGCAGTTGTCTATCCTCGGGCACAATTCTCACACACAGAGACAAGCACATAGAGTCCGGTACCTTGCAATTTGTTTATCGATAATTCGATAGAACGATAAATCGCTGTATATCATAAAGCGCAACATTTTATGGCCGCCTTGTCAGCCAGTTGTCAGGCATTGTAAAGTTGCATAACTGCAGTTTAGAGCACGCGACATTTTGTCGCAAGTTTACGGTCACTGGCCCATGTTGCTGCCACATGTGGCAAGCGTCGCTCGAAACGAAACTGGAGATGTGCACGAATGCGATAAGAGCCTGAATTATGATTGGATGTCGCTCATATGCTATGCCCATAAGTGAGAGGTGGTGGCACGGGTGGCACGGGTGGCACGGATGGCACGGATGCTCAGGCTGGCCTGGCTAGAAGAGGGGGAGTGCCTGAAGAGCAGCACTGACAGCACTGTTGAATGGACTCCAGACTCTAGCACTCGGCACGTACAATGCGGCTCACTATGAACAGTAATAACAATTAATTGCCATAGAGTAGTTGAGCTGAAGCACAATTTGCCAATTGATCAATTGCAAGAGGCCAAATTCGCAGATGGAGGGAGGAGAGAAAGAGAGAGCAGAGGAGACTGAGCAAAAACCAAACAAATAAAGTGTGGCATGAACAGCTTAAACTAACAATTGAACAGCAATGCTGAGAGAAATTCAATTTAAGATTATTAATAGAGAAAATGAGCCGATTAACCTCTCCTAAACTCTATATGTAAATAAATCAATATATGATGTATGCAGCAGCTGCTAAGACTTTTAAACTTTTTGAACTTTTTATCTCTAGACAAAGTCTTTCGCCTTTGAAATGCTCTCTAGCAGATGTACAAACTTTTCAAGTATTCAAATTATTATAATTTTTCGGCTATTCTTCAAATGTATTTAGAACATTTAAATCTTAAAAACTTAATGTAAAGTTTTCACTGGTATACAAAATTAAATCGAATTATTGTCAAGGTAAAGAATTTTGTTATCGATAGAAAACTGATATGCAATGGTATACCGGAATATAGATTTACGATTTACAGTCTACAGCTTTATCCGCATCCCAAATAGGCAGACAGACAAGATCAACTCAATTAAGCTTAGTTTAATTTTCACTTACATTTATATATTATTTACTTAATAAAACAACAAATTTATAAAATTACTTTTGCATTCCAAAGACACGAACAGAGACATTTCGAGTGCAAGCTAAGCCAATGGTCATCCCATGGTATGCAATGGTAATTAAGTCAATTTCCGCTTTTTTCGTATGAATCATTAAGGCCCTAATATGGCTAAACATAAATTGTGTACAAAAGGTTTTAAGCTTCCCATATGGCTAAGAATATATTGCTAGAGCAGAAAAATATATTATCTAAATACTTGTTCTGCCACTGCTTCTTGCTCATCTGCTTCTTGTTTGTTGGTTTTATTGACTGCACACACACTCGCTGCGCATATTCAGTTGTAATTGTTGTTGTTTATCAGCAACATTTTGGACGCTTGGCTGCATTTTCATCATTTTCTTAATCAGTCAAAACAAAGGAATACAACAAAAAGTTTTTTTATACACATAAAAAAAA